>CAVNYN010213056.1:0-211437 GCA_963692815.1 Nyctanthes arbor-tristis
TTGATTTTATTATAGATGAGAAGAGATTTGAGTGAGGTTGCAAATACAGAGAGAATACACAGTACTTCAGTGCTGAGTTAAAACGGTACGCTATACCAATTAGCAACCTATACATTGTTCAAGTGTCTCAAAAATGGGGTCCAAGGACCTATGTGTGAGTTCCTTATTGGCCTAGAGTGCCCTGTCTCTAATATATCTATTTACGAGATTAATAGTGGAATAAGGCACATGAACTAAAGCCTAAAATGAACAATATTGCACATCATGATGCTTTCTTAATCATAGCAAGATTGCATTGAGAATCATTAATTATTTCTCAATTCAAGCAGATGAATTCATGAGAATATATGTGAGGAAATTGTTACATTATTGTCTTGCTTTTAAAATGTTCAAAAAGTTGAATGCTTCTTCAGTTTTCGTACTGCTCTTTCCTATGTTGGAGACTAATAGGACGCGGCATAGGGCGTCTTCTAGAATTTAAAGACATATTTCTAAGTTATGTACAAAAAGATTATTATCTTGCACTTTTGGCATCTTTTTGAATTACAAGCCTGATTTTCAGAGATACACACATATATGAATTGATCCAACATGCAAATCAACTTCAGGTTATTGAGGCTTATATTAAAGAGTTTGAAGCAAATTACAAGCTCTGATTATGGAGAAGACATATTTGGTATTATGTACAAGACTGCTAGATAACATGATCCTAAAGCTAGATTACATGAATTGATGCTGACCCACTCGGGTAAATTTCCTTTAATGATACTATCTTGCACTGTGCTAGTTTTCTTTAATTTAATGTCTAGATTAAGCACTTTATAATCTTAATTACTCTTTTGCCACAAGTGTAGCATTTTGATAGGTAGTTTGTGAAATGGGTCCGAAGGCTGTTGGATGCTGATGTCGTTTGTGAAATTAGAAAAAATGTTTTGGTTAAGTGATGAAGCTAAACACTGAAGTAAGATTGTAATGACATAAGTGAAAATTTCTAGGACATGCATTTAGAGTGAAGTTTAGGATCTAATTAAAAGAGTTAATTTACAGTTTAGGTTATATCTTATCATGAATTTTAATTCTTAATGATTGTTGTAATATATTTTTATCACATGATGCATTTTTAATAATGACATTGACATTTACATTTCTACTGTTTCAATGGTAGTGCTTCACGTGCATCGCACTGGGTAATTCCAGTTATATAACTAAAATAATGAATTCAGCCCAATCTAACTAAAATTTAACATAAAATACTATTTTATCTTAAAACTACTCACAATTTATGAATTATTGATAGCCGTGGCAGAAGAATATTCTTTAGTTTCTTTACAACATCTCCAACCCACCTTTGTTTTGGAGATTGTCTCCAAAAAAATAGAGGCAGGCTGCTGCTCCAATTCACTTGTATTTGCCATCTCTAAAATGGAGATGGCTACGGTGAATATCCAAATTTGGTGATTCACTATAGAAATAGAGGTGGAATATAGAGATCTTGCAATTAATGGAAATGTCATTCTGTAATTCCGTAAATTGCAAGCTAATCCCTGCCCTTTTGTATTTTTCGGTGTTTATAATTTTTATATTTTTCAGTCATTTTGTTTCTTATATTTCATTTGTCGCCCTTTTTTATCACCCCATATAATTTGGGTTATCTCGTACTTATTGTATCGTTTGTTGATTGCGATAATTTTTTCTTTTAATTTAATGTTTATCAAATAGAGTTCTCCTATTTAGGACCAAAAAAGAAAAGCATGGATTTGTGCAAATAAAGATGTATACATTACATATTTTACTCAATTAACGACTTAATTATTCGTTTAATTATGTTTGATATTTAATTTTTTAATTTGTAAAATATGTTAAACAGTTGTAAATTGAGTTGAATATGAAATATAGATATTTTGGATAAAATTTGGAGGTGATGGGTTGGATAAGATTAAAAGAAAGAGAGATTGCAAATCTCTATTTTAGAGCATAGAAAAGAGGAAAATAGCGTCTTGGGGTGTTTTCCTGTAATCACAAAATCATAAATTGAATTCATAAATTTATATGTCAAATTAGATTTGAAGTAGTTTTTACTTAAAACTTATAATTTTACTTAATTATAAAATAATTTTTACTTAAATCCTATAAATAAGATTTCATTTTTGTTAAAAATTTTGTAAATTTTAATGCAAGAGTTTCAAGTTTCTAGTTTCCATGGAGTCTCTGATTTTATTTTTTTTTTAAAAGAGAAATTGTTTAGAATTTTCAAAACGTTTTTTGAAGAGTTTCCAAATCGAACATGAAATGCTTGACTCTGAGGATTTTTTATGCTTTATAGGTAATGTCTAGTTACGTGTCTTTTTCGATAACTTCCCGAAAGTTTTGTTAAAGCACAAAATAAACTGTGGAGGCATTTTATTGAATATTATGTGTTGTGGATTACCCTTTATATTATCATTGATTGATTCTTGTAACTAACACATAAAAACACACACACACACACAGAGGGAATATGGTCTGCGGTACAGTTATACTGTAATTTTCCCGCTAAAACTATATTTTGATGGGATATTTTAGACATTTTGGGTACGTTGCGGTAATTCTTGCAGTCATTTATATCTTTGTTATTTCGATTTAAATTGATTTGATTATATTTGGTTGTTTTGATTTCAATTTCCCTTACCTTTTTATATCTTCAAGACATGATTATGATTTTGTAAAAATATGGCTTCATCTAAAATTACTGATCGACGGATGAGATTTAATTTTTTAGATATGAAAAATATTCGAGATTGGAAGGGCTCCCCGTTTAGTCCATTTTTATAACCACTTATTTTGAAAACTTTTCTTAAAAAATTAGATTGATTTATATCAAGTGCTTACTAGGTTGCTTATTTTGTAATTATTTAAGAATTTTTTATTCTCATCATGCAAATTTTACTTACATATTTTGAAATATTTTAGTATATTCACTCAATAAATAAAATAGTTTCTGATAAATAATTTATTATTAACATTTTAAAGTTTATAAAATGTCTATTATAATAGTTAATAAGTAAAATAAATATTTTATTTCCTGAGGTCGTGTAATAAGATTTCATATCCATTTTAACATAACAAATATTAGTCCACGATCAGATAACAAAATACGATTGCCTATAATTATGCGCTATTCAATCTTACATGTTAACCATTATGTATAACTAGATTTTTCGCCCGTGCGATGCACAGGTAGAGATCTAGTGAAAATGTCATACATCAAAAGTAGTTTAATAGGAAGTTAGATACTTAATGTCATAAAAGAATATAAAAACTATGACATTTACAAATGTAATTTGTATTGTAAAAGGAAGCCTTGGATCAAATGGTGACAAAGTCTTTCTTACAATAAAAAATTTATCATCTGCATCTGTTCCAGATAGAATTTTTACCTAAACGATGCAATCTCTATATCTTGAGATTATAAGTCTCGTGCTACTAATAATCTAGCTGAATGATAAAAATTCCATAACAATAAATTAAGAATACTAATCTTTAACTTCAACGTATGGCCGAAAATTGTATAGAATCGTATCTCATTCAAGAATTCGAATTTATGAAGATTTCAATAGAAGTTGTTGTTAGAATATGAAGATAGACGTTAAATGCTTTGTAAACCCTAAAATCATTCTTTTAATTTTTCCTTTTCAATAAAATACGTCATTTAAAGTAATCATTTTCTTATTATTTTGGACTATAATTTTATGATGATGTGATAATATAGCGTTAATAAAATGGCCTTCTTGTAATTATGTATAATTTTAGTGATATAGTAATTGATAGTTAAGTGGAGAAATCTAATTCCTATTAAATTAAAAGTTCAGTAATCTAATTATTGACAATGAAATATTATTTATCCATTTGCAAGTCAAGTAAAAATTCAGTGACATTTGGTATAATTAATGTTGCCATAATCTATGTTTCTTTGTTTCTTTAGTGACAATGGAAACAAAAAATTATTGCGGATAATTGATAAAGTAAAAGAGATTCATATGATTTGCCTGGACAATAAATTTTGATTGCAAAATTCGAGTTGTGAAGAGAGTGAGCAAGAATATTGGACGATAATGTAGCCAATTGGATTGAGTCCATGCAGAAAAACCCAAAAAATATTCACGTGACACAACTCATTTTGTACATGTATGTGTTCTAAGCATGATGCATGATGCATTGTACTTTGCCTGTATTGTAGAAGAAAATAATATCATATTTTATATTGTACATGTGCCTACATTAGACTAAAAACTGAAAATGAAAACAAAGTATGACTATCACTAAATACAACAAAAGAAGTCTTCCAAAATTGATGTAAGTGTTTTTTTACCTGTGCGTTGCATAGGCTGAGTTATAGTGTACATTCGTATCAAAATTGATGTAAGTGTTTTTTAGACATAATGTCATAAATAAAGTATAATGTACTAATTACGTTGTATAAAATTATGAATATGCGAAAATTACAAACCACCACTGGATATTTATTTATTGTAAAATACTTGAGTATTGAGCATAAATTTAGTTGCATAACTAAGTCAATAATTCTGGATCTTCTGCAAACACTTCATGTAAGTTCACACATCCAACCTATTTAAAGTTGTAATAGATAGTAGTCAAGTAATTGAATTACAATTACTATTACAATCATGAGTCTAGCATCTCACTCGTGCATTGCACGAAAGACTTATTTAAAAAAATCAATAATAATGAACAATAAAATATTGAACAGATAGTGCCAACGGACTTACATAACAAGATCAGTAAATATACAATTTTAATTTGATATTAGACACGTTAGATTAATGTTTTATTAATAATATATTAATAGTTACCCTCTTATGTACTCAATTAATGCTTTACTATATTTGACTTTTAAATCATCTAACTTATTTAATACTATTAGTTAATAGTCTAATAATATGTATCAGACATGTAAATACCCGTACTCACTCAATACCCTTTCAGATAAAAATTTTTATGCCTATAAGAAAGTACCTTAGACATGCCCATTTTCATACACTTTTGATTTTTATAATTTTTTATTATAAAAATTATAATAGATTTATTAGGTTTTTTTTGGTACACATAGGGGAAAAAGATAGGAGGGGAAAAATATTTATAATTATTAAGAATGAGATGATTGTTTGTGTTATTTTAATTTTGACCATTTTAGTATATTTGAAAAATTGGTGAGATTAATAAAAAAATTAGTGTCCATATAATTAGCCCTTAAGTATATATATAGTTAATAATAATATTTTCTTTGGGTGAAAACACATGAGAATAGTAATAGTTCAAAAGCATGTTATTCTTGATATGTAAGTCACGAGCTCAATCCTTCACTATTACATTTGTAATAATTTTTTTTATTAAAAGTGACATCCAGTGCGATATGATATTATAAGCAATTATGCCAGATTGAGCTTTAGGGGGAAACATTTTTTAATTACATATGTAACAATTTTTTTATTAAAAGTGACATCCAGTGTGGTATGGTATTATAAGCAATTATGCCAGATAGAGCTTTAGGCGAGAAACATTTTCCAATTACGCCAGAAGAAATTATAACTTTGCTAGAGGAACTGTCATTCAATATATATATATATATATATATTTGTTTTAGTATTGTCTGTGCAACCACGAGTGAAAATCAATTATATATAAAATTATTGATGTACGTTCAGCTAAAATCGATTTTTATCAACTTTGCCTCAATTTTATCAGTAATATTAATGTTTTTGTAAGCTATTTTGCGTTTGAGGTAGATTATGACTTTTGTAAATTAAATTTAGATGAAATGAATAGCGAATAACTAGTTAAGGTTGATTGGCTTGCAAAATGTAAATGTTTAACAAATTTATTGATTATAATTCTTGGCAAACAAGCTTGTTTGTGTTTTGAAACCCAATTCAACCTAAGTCAACTCAGGTTGACTCTGGTTGAGTCGGTTCGCAGTTTAGGTCGGTACTCTATACCGGCCCAATGCCGGAACAAGCGCAGAATGAAACAAAATTAAAAAAATGCTCAATATTGATACAGGTTTGCAACAAGGACAAAATGAAAAAAAATAAAAAAACTGGCCCAATATCGATACAGGCCCAAATTCATTGACAATCCATCAGAATAAAGAAAACCTATCACATTACAAATCAGATCATTCGCAAAGCTCCTCTCATCCCCAACCTCAACAAATGTTACAAAGTTAGAAACAACGGTCAGAGAACTTATGCAAGGGCAGGGGGCGGTGCACGGAGGATCGAGTAGATGATAGCAGTAGACCAGCGCGAGTGCGTGACAATGTAGCAGGAGCAGGAGTGGCGGCAGAATGGAGGGTCATGGTGGGGGTCGAGTCTACGGGCGATGGCAGTCCGCAGCAGTGGTCAGTGGAGGATTGGAATTAAGGGTCTAGGATTTGAGTGAGTTGTGACTGTGAGTGACTGAGTTCTGTGCGTTGGTGAAGAAATTGTATGAAAATTGAAAAACTGAAAATCTGAAATTGTCAAATGTAAGGTAAATAGAAAGCAATTAAGCAAAAATAGATCGGGTTGAACCCGAGTGGTTAACTCAGTTTGGCTGAGTCGGGTTCATCGGGTTGCACTGAGTCAACCTATAACCTGACTCGACCAGACCCGTTCACCCCTTAACCCGACTCAACCCGACGCAGCGAGTAAAGCATGTCGGGTTTTCGTTTTTCTAGATCTAATGCCTAGCCCTAAATTATAATAGTTATATGAATTGAAATAAGGATTGAATTATAGTTGACTATTAATTTTTTTCTCCTTTGTCAACTAAAACATTTAGTAACATTTTTAAAATTTCAGGAGTTGTTTTGTTGTGTTATGATTAAGGGTCATGTGCAACCGCCTTGAACGCATATACTCAAGCATGCCTACACACATTTATTTGGTCCATTTTTATATTTATTGTTGACATCAAATTTAGCCTTCAACTCAACAAACAAGATTTATTTACGGAGAAATTTATATTTGAATCGATGTGAGCAATAAACATAAAAGCTGAGAGAATGTTTGCAATCAATAGAAGGGGGGTAAATGTACCAAAGATAAGAAGAATGAGATTTGGGTGTTGAATTTTTCTCAGTTTTGTTTGCCTCTATTTAGAGTAAGATTAATGTTGGGGGAAAAGTCAAGGGGAAAAAAGCTAAAGGGAAAAAATTAAGGGGAAAAAACCTATTTTCAAATAATGTGTAGGGGAAAAAGTGGGGGGAAAATATGAATTGGACACGTGACGGTATTTTATTAGATTAGAAGAGTAATGGAAGTGAGTGAAAAATAGTATTTTATTAGATTGGGGGAGAATGGAAGAAGGGGAAAAAACCCAAATGAGAGGCCAAATTAACCTTTTCCCCCTCCCATTTCATACATATTTTGATTTTGTTGGGGTAAAAACCCAAAATTTGGGTTTTTTCCCCCAACATTATCCATGCTCGTATAGTGTATATTTACCATTTGTATACGAGCAATGATTGCATGTATTTAATACCGGGCCCATGGGAATGACGTAAAAGTCAAATCAACTGAGATTAAACCTTTACTTTTTGAGTAATGGTTGCCCAAATCATGTATGGGGCACGCAACCACTGCTTTTCATTTAATGTTGGAGTCCTGTCAGCCGTAAGTGATAAGGTTTCCCACGTGGGTTCTCAAGCTACTACTTAGCTAGCATTGTCGCTAGGTCACAGCTCCAGGTTGAAGCGATGTGAGCTCATCGGCTTAGCTTCCAGATGACCTGAACCATAGAAATGTAGGAGTAGTGATCCACTCCTCAAGTCACTGAGTCAGGTTTTGAGAACTTTTGGCTGTCAGGTCATTAGGTCGTCGAATTAGATAAGGCACTCAGGGCCCGCCTTTTCGATCCTATGACCGTTGATCTCTATTGACCATTGACCTTAGCTGTCTTAGCGACCTGGTGGCTACAAAACGCCCCTTTAGGGTCACTGTTCTTAGACCTTAGGGTTAGCGGCCTTGAAGGCTTGCTTACAATTCTCTTTGAACTTTTGCGGCTAGAACTCAGTCCTTTTGAATTTCAAAATGGTTGACTTGGCCCATTATGTCACATGTCAACCGTCTAGTGGAATGGTGTGTTCTAGGGACTTAAAGGTAGTAATCATTAATTTGATTGACGTCTTTTCATTTCCCAATGTTACGCACGGCTACCATCCCTATATCTTCCCCCAATCCCTATTTATATTTCTCTTTCCTCATCTTTTTTCCCTCTTCACTTTCGTTCATTCTACAATCAGCTTTACAAAGACTTAGTTGCCAGATTCTCCCAACTTTTCTTTCAGATCCGAACTTCTCCTGGCATTTCCCGGGGCTTCACCGTAACCTAAGCACAAAGGTAACTATCTTTTCTCTCAGTTTTCTAGGGAAATTCTTTGCTGATTCCATAAAAACTCTTGATTGGTTTTTGGAATTTGTAGGGGTTTTGTGAAATAGAGAGGAAGTGAGCTCATTGTCTCTTGAGGAGGTTCGTGGTGGTGAGCACGAGGATATTTGAGGCCGGCTTTTGTGCCCCACTTCCACAGCCTGTTACTAGGTTGCTAAGGTGTTGAGGAGTTGCCCATTTTCAAATTATTCCTGCGAGTTGGATCTGACTATAATTGGGGTCCTTATCTCTGGTAGTACAAAGGGTGGGGGTACTTGAGCTCAAAGGACTTCAACTCGTACTATGTGTTGAAGGCCTCACCATCTGGGAAAGGATGATTCCACATAGACGCACAACCTAAGGCTTGGACCTGAAACTTTTGGGAGAACTTGGTGAGAGGTGCGTCTGAATCTGGCCCCAGCTAGAAAGAAAGTTGGTTCTGGGTAGAGGGTGAGCGAAGGAGCCTACCAATTCGAGGCGATGAGGACATGAGCATCCCTATGAGCTACATGGAACCAAATAAGTCACTTTCCAATGAAATTGTTTATGCGAGCTAGTAAACAGACAGTTAACTGTGTTTCTTTTCTTGTTAGGTGTTGATCTAAGTCAATCATTGACTCTGACATTCAGGGATCAAGTAGAGATTATTACCCAATTACTAGAACATCATCGCCATATAGTCGATTTGACGGACGAGGATTTTTTGATAATCACCTGACCATCTGCTCCTAGGACCAAGCACATTTCTAGAGATCCCGATAATTATAAGCTGTTGTTATCGTTGTAAACTTATTATCACTCTTTTGATGGTCTTATTTCAAGTATTTCAACAATCTGACACTTGTATATTTTCAAGGAAAAAGTACCTTTCTAAGGGCGAAGGACGAGCTATTCGTGAGGCAAAGAGGAAAAGACCGGTGTGCGAGAAAAAGAAAGCAGCTCACGACAAAGCCAGAAGATGAAGACTATTGAGCAATCCTCTGAGGCTTTGATGAGGCAGGAGTAGAAGAAGAAGCTGAGGCAGGAGGAGGCCGTTGGAAACAAGCCTGTGCTAGCCGGTGACATTGTCGCCTCTGAGCGACTCGGTAAGCGTCAGCTGGTCATTCGGGAGCCCTCCACCAACTCCTCTCCTAGTCTTCCTGCTCGTACTATGTCTAGGAAGAAACGATCTGCCAGGGACAAAGGGCCGCTTGATTTGCTAAGTGAGGGCCTCTATCTCCCGGTAGATCCAGCTTGTCAGGTTGAATTGGAAAAGTGGCAGGGCAGAAAGCGCAAAGCATTGCTCAGATTCAGTTTGACCAAGAAGCCCTTTAAGGCCAACATCCAAGGAATGCCCAGAACCATCACAGACGCCATGAGTAGTGTGGCTCAAGGTTGGTCGAGAAAATGGGAAGGCTTCGCCGCTACTTCAACTATGGTCGAGCTTCTCCGGGCCAGCACAGCAATGCGGGTTCGATCGGCCATCTTAGACAATCATGCTACAGCTCGTGTAGGTCGCTTTATTGGGGAGAAGAATAAACTTTCCTACCAAGCGGCTGAGGCCAACAAGGACAAAGAGGAGGTGGAGCTAGCCCTTAGGGAGAAAGGGTAGGAGCTCCACGTTTCCAGGGGTGAATCTATTGGCCTGCGAACTGAGCTGGAGGTCTAGAAAAAGAAAAGCGAGGACCTGGAGACTCAGCTGACAACGGAGAGGTCAGGGCACGAGTACGTCCTGAAGGAAGCTGAGAGCTGGGCTTTTTCTAACGAGCTCATTAGGTACCAAAAAGCAGTTAAGAGGTACAAGGCCTCTGAGGAATACAAAAGTGCCATCGCTGGCCTTTACTACGAGACAGCGAGAGAGATCTTTGGCGAGGTCATTAAGAAATGCCCTGAGCGCGATCTCTCCTTTCTCAAAGAACAGATTACCAAGCTAAAAGAGATGTGTGGTTACAGAGCTCTGGTGAGGAAGGGAGAAGGTTGAGATCATATCTTAGTTAGAGGCTCCTGCCCCAGCTAGAGAGGGAGCAGATGTGCCAGCTCTTACTAGAAAAGAAGCATGCAGAGGCTTCTGCTCGTACGGCAGAGATCAAGGCTGTAGCCATAGCTAGAGAGAATGTGGCCTCATCTTTTGAGGGCCATGCTTAAGGCTTTTGTGGTCCTGTTCCTTTTGTCACCTATACTTTTCTTATTAATGAAACAAAATTTTTCCAATTGTTAGCTCGTTTTCATTTTGTGCTAAAACAACTTACTGTTGGTCATTCTTGTTTACCGAGGAGCTTGTCCTTTCTTATGCCTGCTTTTACATCATCCCAAACAAATTTTTAAACTAACAAGAAGCTTGTTCTAGTTTCAGGTCGCATTCACGTTGGTATAATTGATTAAGGGTTTGTCTAAGTATGGGGCGGTCTGACCAGAAGCTTGTTTTGATATGTTTTAGCTAGAACTTTGGGCAGCTTACTCCCAAGGTTTAGGTCGCTAGCAACGAGCTTGTCCTAGCTTTGGTTGCGGAACTTTTTCCTTGGGTGTGGGGTCACTAAAAGGTTGTTTTTAGCCACAGTTTTGAGCCAATAAGGCGAATCTTTTAGGTGAGTGTTAGGTCACTAGTTAGAAACTTGTTCCAACCTTAGTTGTCTTGCCTTTACTTGACTGTTGTAGATTCGCCTTGTGTTTGCATTGAAAGAGGTATTACGTAAGGCAAACAGACATTTGTCATTCGAGATATCAACTATTAGGTTGCACAATCATGGCTTTAAAAATCTTGAGCTCAGATGGGCGTGTTAATTTACCAACCATGACCTGAGATCGGAAGATACAAAAAGTTGGAGACAGTACAAAAGCTTAGAGTTGGTACCCGGCTATCATTTTTCCCTTTTCTAAGCATGCAACGCAACATGGGTGTCTCAACTCTGTCTCCTCTACATTTTTTATTTAGCATAAACCGTTCGACAGCTCGTTCCTCGAGCTTTTGGACTTCTACACCTGGGGGGATACTCCCTCCTTCGAGAATTGGATGATGGTATTTGTCCAGTTATTTATCTGGAAAGTCTCCGTCATTGCTTCTACCAATTTGCCCATTGGTGAGGTCGCTGATTTTCTGACAAAATGTCACTGGGCTCGTCATGTGATTTGGAGGGTTGACCTGATAGGTCAGACACCTGAGACACTTGTCCAAAAGGGACGTCATTCAAGACATGCTTGGCTTACTCGAAAAAGCAACGGGCCATGCTTATTCAATGATTTCGGCATGGCAAGGACTAAGGTCGTCGTGTTGCCGTCGTATAAATCTAGAGCATCTTCGAACTGGCACTTAAATGCAAAATTTTCAAACCATATATAAGTGACCTCAACATGCCTCGACTTGGGAGGGGCCATTCTGCCAGATCATGCCTCCTTGTCAATTATGGAAAATGTGTGTCTTTTATTGCTACGGGTCTGGTGATTCTCGTGGCCAGTGTCTGTAAGGTCAAGTTGTTGGCAGCCCGTTCTTTCACTCCTATCCCCATCTTAAGTTCCACATGCCTTTAACTCTGGGGCTGAGCTTACAAATTTCTGAATAGGTAGTTGAGCTTGCGGCATATTCTAGGTTGCATTTTCTTACTACTTGCTGATCATCCCTTACGACGGCCGTATCATAATAAGAGGGGAACTTCATAACATAGTGGTATATAGAGGTCGCGGCTTAGAACTCGTACAGGGTTGGTTGTCCCAAAATGGCATTGTGGCTCGAAGGCATGTCCATGATAACAAAATTTGCCATGATCTTTCTCTTGCACTGCACGTCACCCAGTTCCACTAGGAGTGTGAGTTGACCCTTACCCTTTACATTATTCCCAGTCAAACCCTGAAGCCTGGTTCCGCAAGGCCTTAGACTCTTCTGGCCTATTTTTATTTGCTTGAAAGTTCTCTAGTAGATTATATTCACGGTGTTGCTGTTATCTACCAAAGTCTCGTAGATTTTAACATCTAAAACTGGTATACTGATGACTAGAGAGTCCACGTGGGTTGTAAGAGGCCGTAGGCATCTTTTTTGCAAAAGGAGAAAAAGCTAGTTTGAGTGGAGGGGGTTGTGCCGTAAGCAAGTGGTAGCAATTCTAGACTTTTCTCACGAGACCTCACCTCAGTCTCTTAGAACCTTCTATGCCGTGGTTTCACCGACAAATACGCAGATTTCTACTGGAGGTCAGTTTCGTGGAGCTTGGACATTGAGATATGTGTGAGAACGAGCTTGTCTATCCTGCCCTTAGTGATTTACTATGTATTCACTTAGGTGACCTTGTTCAATTAGCTTCTTGATCTTCTGTTTGAGGTGCCTGCATTCATCCGTGTCGTAACCCACACTTCTGTGGTACTTGTAGTACTTCAACTGGTCCGCGTCCTTCACGGACTTCTTTATGGGCTTTCCCTTGGGCAAAATCAGATAATTTTGTATGACATTAAAGACATGTTCAACGGAAGCATTGAGCTTGGTAAAGGGCCTAGACGAGCTAGATGGCTTCTCGTTTTTTTGTGGATCCTTTTTGAACTTTTGGTCTTTCTTGTCATCCTTTGGTGGTTTCTCAGACCTCAAATTCCCTTTGATGGCCTCCTCTGCACTTATATACTTTTCAACTCTCCTAAGAAGCTCTTAATAAGTGCTTAGCAGGTCTTTGTGCATGGCCTACCAAAAGCGGGTATCTTTGTAAAGACCTGATTTGACTGCTATCAAAAGCGACTCATCTACAACCTTCTCCATTATCATGACCTACCTAGTGAAGCGGTCCAAGTAGCTCTTGAGTGGTTTTCATTTTTCTTGCTTAACGGTTCCAACATTTCTATAGGGGTGGCCGTAGCCTTAGACCCCATAAATTGGGATGCGAACTCAGATGAGAGCAGCTCCCAGCTATGAACAGATTCTGAGGCCAAGTTGCCATACCAAGTCTGCGTGTTTCCTTCCAAAGTATGCACGAAGGCCTTACATATGATAGCTCCTCTAGCATTCTGGAGCTCTATCCAAGACACATATTGGTGTAGCTAAGTGATTGGGTCCGTTTCACCGCAGTAAATCCCTATCTGAGGGTGCTTCATTTTTAACGGTAGCCTCTCGAATAGAGGGATTAAAAGGAGAGGGTCTCCCCCATAGGCCGTTAGCTCCCTTTCCCTTGGATCGTTTCTGCTCGAGGTCGTTTAGTCATTTTCTCAACTCATCCAGCTCGTGGGTCTGCTGGGGAATTGGCCGTTGGCCTCGAAGTGTCTTCGACTGTAGGGGTGAGTAGGTATTAGACTCCTCCTCCTCTGCCTATGCTCACTTGGTCGTTGGGCTTTAGGCGACCTCGGCCTTTTAGGACCTCATTGAATCTAAGGTCCCGGTCTCGTGAAAACACTGCTCCCAGCTGCATTTCTAGAGAGAGCTGGCATAGCCCTCGTGTTAAAGGCCGGCTGACCAAAGTATTGCATCTGAGTAAAGCTCTGTCTTCTCCTCACATGTTCCCTTGGAGGATTCATTGTTGGTAGGGATCTTTTAGCTTTTTCAACACGCCAAGAGGAGTCACAGTGGAAGGATTCTGTCATGTTTTGCTTGGAAGCCAGGGGGTTGCGTTGTTGTAACCGCCAGACTTTTTCGGCGAGGACCTCCACTTATCGCCGAAGAGTTTCTGTTTCCGTTTCCACCGCCGGTCGTGAGAGGCCAGCACTACCCGCATTTCTATTTTTTCAAAACCCAAGAGGCAGTCGAACATTACTGTTTCTTGTTCTTTAGCTTTCGTAGTGTCTTCCACTCATTTGCTTTCGCCAGAGGTTAACTTTATACCAGAAGTTGGTTTTTACATAGCTTTTTCTAAGATTTCCCACAGACAGCGCTCATTTGTTAACGTCAAATATAGCCTTCGACTTAACAAATAAGATTTATTTATGTGGGAAATTTATATTTGAATCGATGTGAGCAATTAACGTAAAAGCTGAGAGAATGTTTGCAATAAATGACAGAGAGTAAATGTACCAAAGATAAGAAGAATGATATTTGGTTGTCGAGCCCTTTTTTAGTTTTGTTTGCCTCTATTTATAGTGTACATTTACCATTTGTATGGGGGCAATGATTGCATGCATTTAATACCGGGCCCATAGGGTCAAATCAACTGAGATTAAACATTCACTTTGAGATTTCATGCATGGGGCATGCAACCACCGCTTGCATTTAATGCTGGAGTCCCATCAGCTGTAGGTGATAAAATTATCGCTAAGTCGCGACTCCAGGTCAAAGCAATGTGAGCATATCAGCCTAGCATCCAGATGACCTGAACCACGAAAATGTAGAAGCAGTGATCCACTCCTCAAGTTACTGAATCAGGTTTTGAGATCTTCTGGCAGTTAGGTTGTTAGGTTGTCGGATTAGATGAGGCGCTCAAGGCCCGCTTATGGGATCCTATGATCATTGACCTCCGTTGACCACTGACCTTAGCTATCTCAGCGACCTGGTGGCTATATTTATTTCTAACTAGTTTAACACCTGTGTGATCCACGAGAAGAATAATTTTAAAAAATATATCCAAAAGAAAGTTATACGATAAATGAAAAACATTTATAGATTTGTTGAAAATATAAAAACATAAATGTACAATCAATTGATTTAACAACACCAATAAACATTTTTATTGGTGGAGTTCAAAAATGTTAACAAGATCAATGAAATTCATCCAATAATTCTTTTGTACATATGCATTAGTGGAAAATGTCAATCATCATCATTTAATAGATTTACACTGCAAACTCAACAACTAATATACAAAAGTAAAATTTGAAAATTCAATAATGTGTGTTATTGGTCTCCTAAACAAAACTTGATCATGTTATATTTTTAACACAGAGCAACAGAGGTTTATATGCTCAGAATTTGTTGTTCTTCCGGCTTAATCAATGTAACTAAATGTGAGTGCAATTGGCCACTAGTAGTAGTGTTATTTAGGACTCAAGATGGAACTTGAAAAAAATTTCATGTATGGAGCCCCTTATTGAAAGTATGAAATTAGAAATTGTCAATATGCTGCAACTTGTAATAGCTTTATTTATTCTCTGATTCTAATAGATTGGGCACCGATTGAGAAGACATCATATTTGTCGTTGAAGACATATCCCATCGCTCTTCCGATCTATCTTGAACCCTACCCACCCCCTCTCCAATAAGTATTTATGCACTATTCGTTCATCATTTTAAAACATTGTACGTAGTAGCGGATCCAAAAATTTAATTTATAAGGTCGATCCATGCTAACCTGTGGCTACATCCACCCTTGACTGCACCATTATCATTGAAACTTCAATGTAAAAAATGCTAGGGATCATTTTCCATTGCATATATTGGAAAACTCAAGAGAAAAAAATTAAAACATATGAAATAAAAAAAATCATCTAACAAAGCTGAATGAGTTTTCTTTTGAATGATGAACATTAAGTTACATTTAAAAAATAAATATTTATCTATATTCATTGTTGTCAAAACAAAAATAAGATGAGCACATTTATTTATGGGTATTGTAATGAAATATATCTAAAAATCAAACATAATTAAAAAACAAACAGATCGGAAGAGCGTAAATGAGAAATTGAAATTGTGCTACAATGAGATTCATGAAACTTGTGATACAATGGGGGCAAAAATTATTGCTATCACGTTTGCACGAGGGTAGAGAAACTAAACCACACTAAGACATAGTATCAACACCATAATCAAGGAAGAGTTAATCTCTACACATATTTGAATATGTAAAATGTAATTTGAAACAAAGGGAAGGATTTGGAGTGGATAAGGAGAGGAGATTTGAAGGTGCACAAAAGGAATCCCCCAATTTGTAGGCATCTAAAGGAGTAAACGACGAAAGTAGTCGTCTAAAAAAAATAAATAACATATAGGGAAAATTGAATCCCTAATTTACAAGCGTCTAAAATAAGAAAATAAATAACATATAAGGAAAACTGGGGGTAAGCTACAATTTACCACAAGACCGCGGTCGCTATAGACACAGGGTAAAAAGGGCGGGAAAATTGTGGCGTCTATAGGCACGGCAACTCTTGATTTAGATATTAAAGGATTATACCCCAATGTAATCTTGAAAATGTAAAAATTTGTCTCTTCTGATACTTTTTTAATACACATTACTAACTAAATAAAAGTATACTAGGAAGTTTGTATAATTATTTTTTCAAATATTATTATTAATCCTTGTGAAAAAAATAAACTAATAATTTTGATCTACTATTAGACATCCGCCAGACGCCCCACATGGTGTACATCTTTGCACACCGTTCCATGCAGGCCATTTAGGCATATCACGGCATAATGCCTGTGGCGGCCACTTGGCGCTTATGAGTGATTTGGCTACCATGTCATCATTTTTAATATATTTTTAACACTTATTATATTACAATTTTAGAAGGCATAGATATTTTTGACATGCAAAATAGTTCCAAGAATTTTATTTAGGTATCAAAATTTGTGGGACATTACACTATTGCCACCGACCAGCGCCGTTGCCGCCACCACCATTTAGTAAACAAAAAAAAATCCCAAAAAGCATGTTGACAAAATTCTTTAAAAAACCATGTTAACAATATTTTCACTAGAAAAATCATGTTAACACATTTTTTCACGTGAACAAACAATAAAAAAAATGTTAATAACCGAATCCCATACTGAAACATGGTAACAATTGGGGAAAAATATAATAACAGTCCAAAAAGAACTTAATTCCACAAAACACAAATAACTCCACGTTAGGAATTTGACTAAAAAAATACATTGGTACCATTGAAATTTCATAGTAACAGAAATTCAATAATAATGATATACTAAAAAACATTGTTAACATTGAAAATTCATGGTAAAAGGAATTACCCAAAAAAAGTATCAGGGTAACACAAAAACAAATCTATAAAATTTTCTTAATATGGTAACAAAAAAATCCAAAAACTTACACGAAAACTATGCAGGCGGTCAGACAACAGTCGCTGCTGTTCTAGTGGAAACAATTGCTGCTGTTGTTGCTGCAAGACTACTGTTTGTAGCATCAGATCAAACGACCATCCAATCTCATGTTGCAAACAACAATGATTGTACTAATCTGATTGATAGTGCTGTACTATTGGTGGTAGCAGCGATGACAGTAGCTGCTAGGGCAAAGGAGGTTGTAGTATAGGTTGACATGGAGAATGATGAATGGAAAAGAATTAAGGTTGTTGGATGTTTATAATTAGGGTTTTGGTGTATGTATTTGATTTTATTAAATAAATAAATATTAAAAATAAAAAAATGATAGAAATATTTTTATTATAAATAAATTCATAATTAATAAAAAATTAATATAATAAAAAATAATATAAAAAATGTGTATCTTTAGAATTTGGAACAGTAAATTTAAAAATATTTTTGAATTATAGGTATAGTGGAGACCTTTATCTTAAAATAGGTATAGTTGAGACTAGCAAGAAAATCACCGAAACCGCCGAGTTCTTCCATAAACAGCCACCAGACCTTTAAAAACTTGCCTCTATGCGTAAAGCTCGTCAAGAGCTTTCTATTCCACTAATTTTTGCTTTAAATCACTGAAGTTTTGTTCGGAATTTTGGCCCTAGAAAGCCCAGCCATGTTCGACTTCCTCTGTCTCTATACGCTCTGTTCTTTTCCTTCTGGTTATTGACCAAAAAATAATAGATCTAGGGTATTAACTAATAGTTTTTGTATTTCAGTCCTTAAAAGATTTAATAACATATAAGTGACCCCTAAACTAATGGTCAATTGAAGTCTTGACTCGGAATATTCCCAAGACATCTAACTTAACCCTAAAATTTTATTTCAGTCAAAATTAGTTCCCTGATATTTTAAATAATTAAATTTTGACGTCCAAGCTTTCACGTTTTGCATAATTGATCCCTAAAACTATTAATTCAACTTAAATTGGCCTTCAAACTATTCAAATATGTTAAATTAAAGCCCTATAACTATTATAATTGTTCAACTTAACCCCTAAGAATTTAATTACTACAAAAGAGTCCTAAATCCTAAAGCAATCAAATTAATTGTAAATCTTAGCATTCATAAGAGATCAATTAGATCTTTAAACAACTTAAAGATTCAAAATCTTAACACTTAAACTTTTATAAACATTCAATTAAGTCCTTAAATTTTAAAATTTCTCTTCAATGATAATTTAAACATACTAAATCACTTTAAACTTTTATTTGCTAGACGAGGGCCCTTTAAATTCCAAGTTTTAGTCGCATCATTGTTCGGTCAACCTTTCAAGCACACTTTTCAAGACTATTGGGGTGGGGTTTACACTATGCAAAATTTAGTTGATTCATCATGTCTTTTCCTTATATGTTGATTATGATTGTTACTTGAATGCATGAAAAGATTTGCAAGGGATCGCAAATTGGTCCTGTGTCACAAGTAGGCCATTGGGATAGCCCACAGCACAATTATGATTACTAGCGCTATGTATGTTGTCAGAGACCATAAATTGGTTCCGCTTTAAAAGTAGGCCCTTAAGATAGTCCACAGTACAATTTTAAAAAATTTTAAAATTTAAAGACTAGAGTTTAAGATTATGATCGCATATTTGATTTGATATAGATTAATTATCTTGGCCCACTAATGCTCATCCTAACTTTTCCTCCTTTTAGGTTAAAGAGCCTAGTGTGGTCGAAGCGACCAGTAGAGCTAATTAAAAATTTTGACTAAAAGTTATGTAATGTCTTCATTTTCTAAATACTTCATTGTTATTGTATTTTGATTCAATTACTTTTGTCGAGAACTATAAACATAAATTTGGGCATTATATATATGAAATTATCATCATGTTTCTATACACATTCCATCCTTATTAGTTTATCTATTCAAAAAAAGAAGTTTACTCACTAAATTCAATAATGGAAATGCAACTTTTAGTAGGTCTCTGAACTCTTAGAAATTGATGTTACATGTATAACATAGATTTAAAGTTAAATGAAATGAAATGATTGAGTCAATCTATGTGATAATAATTATATAGAGAATAGATAAGTTTGAGAGTAATAGCAGTTTAGAACATTAATTTTCTAACTAAAAAACATAATTAAAAAACTATCGTGTACATATAGGATTTTTTTTTTTCATTTTTATATATTTGAAATTAAACATTGTTTTTCTATATATATATATATATTAAGTTTGTTTCTTTATCATATTTAGTTATTAGAAAAATTACAAACCCGAAAAAATCTAAAAAGACCCGAACAATTTCCAGAAATCTAGCCAAGACAAAAACCAAACGGGCTTGCTGTTTACAAGCCTGAAACTGGATCAAATAGAAAATAATCGGTCTAATCTTGGGCCTTTCAAAAATGGAGCCCGAAACCCAAATGCAGACCCCTAGTAAAAACCTATTTTTCTTAATCAATCCTGGGTCTTTCAAAACTTGAGCCCGAGACCCAAACACACATCCCTAGTACCAATTTTTCTTGTTTAGTGAAGTCAGGACTTTTAACAGCAAATTCTTTTATTTATTATTATTAATACTACATTACAAGAGGATATTAGGGGAGAAGAATTGAATACTTGATCAAAGATTTAAATGACTAATAAGGATGCTACTCGACTACAAATGTCTTGACCTTTTAATAGTGAATTCTGGTTCTACACTTTGATTCCTTTTTGTAGAAAAATTGATGGCCATTGAGCTTTGGCAAACAACTCTTATTCATCTCCTTCCTTTTTTAGCTTGATCTAAGAAATGGCTGCATTACCAACGAAAGATATATCATGGCTAAAAATCACTTGGGAATTTCCGACAAGTAAATTAAAGCCCAAAGAAATTTCTAATGACGGACTTAAAGCCATCTTTGAAACCTTGACTGAACATTAAAAGAAAATATGATACTCTATCCATCTCAAAAAGATAGTTTACGATTTATTTTGGTCCGTCTTAAAAAGATAGTCCACTTTACATATTGAGTATGTGTCTAATATTTCATTTCTATATGTGCCTCTAATTAATTAATATTATTAATTGCCTGTGCATTGAAAATATTTTAAACAATTAAAGATACATAAAAGTATATATAAAAAATAAAGTAAAATTAAATATTTCAATCACATAACCTACTAATACTTAATCTGTGCAAAAATACCTATTGTATTATCTTTATAGGACGGAAGTAGTAACGCTTTAGATACGCTTAATATAAATAATCACTTTTTCCAACCAAAAAGATGCCCCACTAGAGCATCCACATTTGTAATGTTAAATTACGTTAGTAGTGAAGCTGTAAATTAATAGGTCAAAAAAATTATCTATATTGGCGGTGTTAAGAAAGTTGTTAAATAATCATTTTTGATTGGTTGTTAAATTTGTTGTTAACTTTAACAACAATTTTACCAACTTTGCTAGAATTTAATTTTTATCAAATTTTTTTATTTATTTAATAGAGTTTGACTAATAACTTTTGAAGATAGTGTAACATATTTAGACTTAAGTAGATTTTAGTAATTTTGTTGAATACATCTAATATAATATTTTAATAGTTGTTAAATTTAACTTGTATATATGACATTTAACAATATTTTAAAATGTACTTTTTATTTGTGTGGATAGTTAAATTTGACAACATTAATGTAAATGCTCTTACAGAAGTCAAAATCCGTTGAAAAACTCTATTGAACGTCGGTGGTCGAAAATTTGCAACAGGAAATAAATCGTTCTAAAATTTTTAAGAGATTTCCAACATGAACAGTAACGCCAGATTCTCAAGCAGTATTTCGTGTGCAAATTCTCAAGCAATTACTTTCCTTGTGATATTTCGAGCCTTCTATGCCTCCTTTACGCTTACCCTCTCAATTCCACAAAGATAATTTTTTTTGAATCCCCACAAAGATAATTTAATAGTTATATTTTCATAAATTAAAAAAATAATTAATATAGTTGAAATTTTAAATTTTACTCTCCCCGTCCCAAAAAATATTCCAGTAGTTATTTTCACATAAATTAAGAAACGATAGTTAATATAGTTGAAACATTAAATTTCACCTTATTTTTTCAAATCTACCCTTATGTATCATTAATTGTTTAGGATACTTTCAATACATAGACAGTTGAAAAAAATAATTAATTAAGAGCATATAAAGAAATTAAAAATTAAATGCATGCTTAATATGGTAAGTGGATTATCGTTTTGGAGCGGACGAAAATGGAATAATAGACTCTCTTTTTGGAAAGGAAGTAGTACCTTATTTTTCTAAAGATAATGCCCTTATATCTCGTTTATTGTTTGAAGTACTTTCAATCTATAGGTTAAATAACAACAATTAATTAATGACACATAAGAAAATGAAAAATTAAATACATGCTCAATAAAGTAAATAGAGTAAGTGAACTTTTGGGATATATGAAAATAGAACAGTGGACTATTTTTTTTAGATGGAGAGAGTATTTCTTTTGTCCCTTATTATCCAAAATTTAATTGCCTTGGTCATAAATAATCACTCCATCCCATAAAGATGTTACCAATCACATTTTATTTCATCCTATATCAAGCTTAAATTTGGTTAAACTAATCACATCTACATATCTCGTCGGACCCAGATATACTACAAGAAACTCGACCTTCACTGTTATGTCCTCAATTAATATGTAGTGCCAGTAACAACTAACAATTATTACCACAGAACTAATATTTATGTGCAATGTTATTTCCGTCCATCCTGTAAAGATAGTCTTTATTCTTCCGTCCCACTAAAATAGATTTATACTCCTTTTAGTCAGTACCGTACTTGATATTCTGGGGCCCTGAATCAAATCTTAAACAATAGGGCCCCTAAATTGTGTTATTATACACATTAAAAATTTATTTACTTATATTTTTTTAAATGGAAAATTTTATTTTTAATATAAAAGAACAAGCAATACTCTAAAATATTTATATTATATCAAATAATAACATGAAAACTACACAAGATAATTGCCTTAATCACATAAAAAGACATAGTTATGAAAAAAATTATTTATTTTCTACTAATATTAATTTTTTTCACACAAAGACATAGATAAACTATTGAAATGTCAAGAGTTCTAAGTAAAGGAAAAATAAAAATATTTTGGATCATAATACTATATAAATAAAAAATTTAATCACAAAAATTGAAAATCAATAAAAAGAAAAAACAAAACTAAACATATGAAATTAAGTATTTTTTAAAATATAGTGCGAGTTGAAACAAAAAAATATGTAAACTTCAAATTAGTTTAATTGAGAAAAACAAACTAAAATAAATTATCTTATAGACTAAAAAGTAATTGTTTAACAAAAAATTGGCTGTTTAGAAAAAAGGATAATAACAAAAGAAAAGATTTTTAATTAAAAAACTTTAATTGATTACGCTAAGAAGGATTGAACCTCGGTGGGAGAAAATGCAAGGAACCAGGGCAACAAAGCTACAAACTAATTTAGTGCTAAAGGCCTCACAGTAAGTCTAAAGTTCCTTTGAATTTTGGAACCCCTACTTTTTTGCGGGTGGGCTGTTGGACCTCGTCTCGGTTCCGGGCTTGCTTTTGATCCTTCTCAAATAATACGCCAAATCTTTATATAAATATAGTTGGAATACTCATTGTCTAACTAAGATGGGCTTGTTTAACCTTTCCGCTCGTCTCGAATTATAAGTCACTTTCTTTATTGATGTATAGTTGATATTAGTTCACTCATTACCCTGATTTAATATGCATAGTTATCAACAAAATAAAACTTTTAAAGTGAAATAAGTAGTAAATTAAAAGATATATTGGTAAAATGTTCTTAAATTTTGCATTTTCAATAATGTTATTGAGTTTTCTTTGATGCTCGTGGAAATAGGAACATGCATGCCCATCATAGTGGGGCGGGAGAATATTAATTTTCTCATATCCCGTATTTAATGTACAATGTTATTAATGAAATAACACTATTAAGGTGAAATAATTATTAAATATGATTGCAAAAAAAAAAATAGTAAATATGGAGGTATATTAGTAAATTAATTTTAAATTTTATTACTTTCCAACAACATTACTTAATTTTTGGGATAATAATACAAACAAGTCTATCTTAGTGGGAGGGAACAAGTATTTCTTTTGTCTATTCTATATCATACCTTACTTTCTCTGTCGAAGGTGTATCCAATTTTTTCTCTTCCCTAGTCTGTGCGCATATAAAAAACAAAGTTATAAAAATAATAAATATATTTGTTCTCTCTATCCCATATTCATTTTTTACTTGAATTGAATATAATAGGCATTTTCACGAGTTGTTTGCTGGCTATGTAAATGAAATCTTGTGAAGCATGTATATTCGATTTGTGGAAGATTTGTACACTTGCAAAGCAAAAGGTTTTTTGTCGGTTAAGCACACCTTTTGGGTTATAAATGTTTATTGTTGTTGTATATAGTATTTTAGTGTGAATAAGTACTGATGTATCTCAAAATACGGGTCAAAACTAAGGATAGTCAAGTCAAGAATCAATGAGTTGACAAGTCAAAATACACGTGTGATTGAGGACTAAAATGAGTCAAGATAATCATGAAGATCCATTTTCACCATTTTGCCAAAGTAATCCACTAAATAATAAACAAATACAAAATAAAAGAAGTAGATGACAATTACCCAAGACTTAATGGCTTAGGAAAGATGGTCAACCAAGTGGGGTCACTTTGAGACACTTCCACGTGAAATCACATATCTCTCTCTCCTTTTCAATGATAAAAAGGGAAGAATCTCTCTCTCTCTTTCTCTGTGGGATCTTCTCTCTCTAGATCATTCTCTCCAATAATTCTCTACAACTCTCAAAAAAGAGCCGAAAACTGAAACCTTTCAGCTCATCATCCGCCAGCCTCCATGAGCTCCTTTTTTATGCACAAAAATAAAGGAGATAGAGCAAAAACATTCTATTCGAGGAAGAGATGATGATACGCCCTATACATGTTTGATCCACTCAAAAGCAGTCTCAAAAGTTCAATACAAATCCAACTCGATTTCATTATTTATTAGCTTATTTGCTTGTTCGCTCAGATGGCAAATTTTGACGTCAACAAGTATTAATCTTAAAACTATAATAGCCATCGTATCTTGGTTATCACTACAAGAATATTTTACTTGCCCACCAATACTTCTTGGGTATTGTAAATCTATAAATAGTCTCTTTTGTATTGAGAATAATATACATAATTTATGAGTTTTCTCTCTAATTTTTCTCTTTATTTTTTATTCTTTTCTTCTAATTTATAACGTGTTATCAGCACGAATTACTTCTTTTCTTGGCATCGGAAAATTTTGATTTGTAGAGCTGTGTGGGGAACTTTTCTTGAATTTCTCATCCTCTATTGTATTCATATTCTTTGTATAATAAATGTCTGTGTTATATATAATAATGACCCTCAGTATAAAACTCTTGAAGAGTTGATACTCTACCTGAAATAGAATATAGTTCAAAGTATTGAAAATATTGCAGATATATGGATAGCTAAACACAAGAACCATTATTAGCTGAAATCAGGGGGAGTAAATGCACTCTTTTTCCTCCGTTCCGGTTTTATCTCACTTGGTTTTCTTGACAAGGTTTTAATGAGACATCACATAATACTCTGAAATTAACTGCACTCATTTTTCCTAGTTTGGTAGGTTTTTCTCCCATTGAGTTTTTCCCTAAACGAAGTTTTTAACAAGATATATATATATATATATATAGTCATTCAAAGGAGAATGTTGTAAATAGTATTATAGTGTGAATGACTAACACTGAAAACCTAATAGCCGTCGTATCTTGGTCATCACTCCAAGAATATTTACTTGCTCATCAAGACTTATTGGGTATTATAAATCTATAAATAGCCTCCTTTGTATTGAGAATAATACACACAATTCATGAGTTTTCTCTCTAACTTTTCTCTCTATTTTTCTATTCTTTTCTTCTAATTTATAACAATTAAGATAATATTTCTATTAGTTTTATTTTATTTTAAAAAAATAATAAAAGTATGTAGATTTGATCCGGCATATTTTCCATGAAATTTTTTCCCGTCATCGTGAATTCAAGGACGGTGTGTCATTGTCATTTTGATTAACAAAGATGAAATAAATAAAGTGCTATCCATTTGAATTCTGAAACCAGACAATTACATGACCTAGCGAAGTAGCTAGGTCGACGATCTAAGCATGGAGGTGGTAGATGTTCTTTTTATTATTAGACCATGTCATCCGGTTGGTATTATAAGAAATCAGTCATTATTTCTAAAACATTTGCAGAATACAATTAACAAAATTAGAAATTGAACAATTGATGTCACTATTTCATATTTAATTTCCGTAACTCACATTTACTATTTGAGAACATACATGTTATTGTTTGAAAAAACTAATTTTAAGGAAAGTACTTGGGGAAAATTAACAACTTATTGATGACAATACAGGGGAAAACGAACGATGAATCAGCCAACACTGTTTGCAGGATGCTGTTAATTACTGCTCCGATATCTTCCATATGGTGCTGCTACAAATTTTGTCACAACACCCTGTACTGTAACCAAGAAAACATATAATATTTAGAGAACAATATAGTTACTAATAACATAAGACTGTTCAATTTTATCTAGTACGTACGAACATGAAATATGTCTGCTTTAATTGATTAGGCGTTGACGTACCTTATAAGGTGGCAGGGCACTGGAAACCCGGGGGTGGAGTTTTGCCACAGTCGACGAGAACTTGAAGAGCAATGGGTATAAGGATGTTAATATTGAGGAGCTTAGCCTTGATGGTTGTGCAAAGGCATAAGGCAGCATCTAAGTCCACTAGCCCTTGTAGCACTGGACAGCAAGTGTCCTTAGCACTGCTGCCTATTCCAATGTGTACAAGGCCTCCTAACAAGTCCACACATGCACCCAATTTTAGGGTGTCAATGGGGCAAGTTTCCTGTGCCGGTTTCGGTGGAGGAGGAGGACACGGGGTTTCTTCCGGTGGGGGTGGAGGAGGAGGAGGAGGACAGGGTGTTTCGCTTGGTGGTGACGGTGGTTTTACAGGGACGGGTGGTGGTTTGGGTACAACTGGTGGTATTGGTGGTGATATGACTGGTGGTGTTGGTGGTTTTACCGGGACGGGTGGTGGCTTGGGCACAACTGGCGTAGGTGGTGGTGTGACGACCGGGGGTTTTGGCACGTAAGGAGGTGGTAATACGACTGGAGGTGTGGGAATGTATGGAGGATGCACAATGGGAGGCTTAGGAATGAATGGAGGATGCACAATTGGAGGCTTAGGAATGAACGGAGGATGCACAATTGGAGGCTTAGGAATGAACGGAGGATGCACAATTGGAGGTTTGGGAAAAAATGGAACGGGAGGCTTCGGGTGCACCGGTGGATATACAACGGGAGGCTTCGGGTGCACCGGTGGATGTACAACGGGAGGCTTCGGATGCACCGGTGGATGTACAACGGGAGGTTTCGGGTGCACCGGTGGATATACAATGGGAGGCTTGGGACCAAATGGAGGGTGTACAATTATGGGTGGCTTAACTACCGGAGGCTTCAGTGGTGGCTTTACGACAGGAGGTTTTGGCGAATACGGTGGCGGCTTGACGTGGGGAGGCTTGGGGGAGGGATGGTGGGGTGGCTTTACCTTTGGGGGGTGTTTTGGTGGAAATTTGGGGGGATGGGAAGGAGGGGTTGGGTAAGGGCAATAAGGGCATGCTAGAGAGGTAAGTGTTGTCCACCCCAAGTTGACAAGTACAAAGATTGCTAGGAACAAATTGTGGTTCCCCATTATTGCAAAAAATCTACTTAGTATGGGGAGAGACAACCAAAGGGATATGCCTTTTATAGAGCAAAAATGAGCCAAATTTATGGACTTGGACACAATAGTACTATCATTTTTAGGAATAGATGTCGACCTTGACCAGGCGGAGAGGATATCAAATGTGAGATACAATTATTGATTCTTGACGTCTTAGAAACGATAGAATAAAATCAAGTGGGGATGCCTGTCACAAGTGACTTTAGACAACTTGGTTAACGTTTAAATAATGAACACTAAAACTCAACTCGTGTAGTAAGAGAGAAATTCACGAGCCGTGGAATATTTATCCATAATTTGATATTATTTGCTAGGCGTGTAATTAAGATGAGTCGGCTCTAGTAAAACTAGAGTCCTTTTCTCTTGCCAACTGTGTGGCGTGCGAGGTCTTTGTCTGGCGGCATGCAGGAGATCAAAATCAAATAAAAGTTGATAAAATAATGTTATATATGACAACTTATAATACACCGTATAAGTCCGTGGATCATAATCGATGTCGAAGGCATTATTAAATAACATATCATACATATGAGAATGGGAGTTGATAATATTGAATTTGATTAAACGCGAAACATCCGGTGCTATTATATCTATAGATAAATTGTGTGGTCTAATACCAGTAGCTGAAGTGGTTTGTGCTCATTCAGTGACTGGTATTATGGGCACTAAACATATGGTCCTTGAAACTTAATATTAGTGATATTCGACCTAACATTTAAATGAAGCTACATACAATGCGTTGTATAGTATAAAATGACTCAGATGGTATGTGTTTGATTAACAAAAGATTGATTGATGTCCCCCAGGGCATGGCTAAGTGGTTGAAAGGATGAGAGTGAGGTAGTCTGAGCTGAGCTGGTAGCTGCAGGGTGAGAGTTCGATTCCTTTCAGTAACAATGTATGCAATGGACTCCTTGTGAGCACTAGTTTAACAGCAGTTCTTGGACCTTACTCCACTAAGACACATTCTACGATTTACATCCTCTACTAGGCTCTAGGGGCAGGGCGGTGGGGGCCTTGGGGTTGGGGTTCAACCTTAACAAAAGATTGATACAAGATTATTGTTTGAAAAGCAATGGAATTCAATTAAACAATTCCAATATCGATGTAGATAAATATGGTCTAGCTTTTGCTAGCTAGCTTGTGTAATTGAGATAAATTAGAATACAAAGTTCAATCGTTGTCAAATTTAAAGCAATATTGTCGGGATTCATTGACTTTAAGGTACGCTTAAAAAAAATATCCCTAAGAATTATAGAGGCGATTTTGTACTAAGCTCCGAACCAAGTGGGGCTGCTACATAATTCTTTTGGTTGCTTTTAAAGGACAAACGCGGTGCAAATTTTTAACGCCTAGCGAAGCACCTGTTCCGTCCGTGATCAATCCCGAAAATCACGTCCCCGCTCTACTCTCAACTTTTCTTAACATATATATTTTTGGATAAATTTCTTTATTTCATATATGGTCCTCAACCTATGTATTTTGTATCAATTGAGTCCCCATTCTATTTTTTAGTTATGGTGAGTTCCCAACTTTTTATAAATTGATACATTAGGTCTCTAATCCCAAAAAGTGACAATTATGCCCTTAACTCTTAAAAAAAGTACAAATAATAAAAAAAATAAAAGAGAAAATAATTTCTTCCCTTCCAACCTATCTACCTAGCTACCCATCTACCCATCTACCCTCACCCCCAACTTGACAAAAAATGATAAATACTAGTAGTAATTTTTATTTTTATTTTCTTTTTTGGTGGTGTGGGGGGGGGGAGTGAATGCCCATGTTCTGCCATTTTACCAGTAATAGAGGAGTCGATAGTAAAATACATGTATTTCTTTTGCTGGTGGAATATATCATTTCCAGTCGAGTGGGGGTGAAAGTGAATAACTAGATAGGTATGCTTTGGAAGAAATTATTTTCTTTTCCCTTTTTTTTACTATTTAAATTCCTTTTATTTTATTTAAATAGTAAGAGAGATAAAAGTTATTTTTATGGCAACAGGTTATGAAAGGTTGAAGGCTTGAAGGCCTAAAACATTAATTAAAAAAAAAAAAGGAATGAAGACCTAGTTGATACAAAGTACAAAAATTGGGGACCATACATAAAATTTACCCTACATTTTTTTTGATATTTATCACGATTCTCAAATTGGATTTTTTTGTTACTCATTTGACTAAGGGTTTATTTCACATGTGATTCTCGACCTTTATATTTTATATTAGTTGAATCCCCAACCTTATATAAATTCACTCATAAGTTCCCCTTACAACATTTTTACTCTTACTTTTTAAATTAAAAAAATCTTAAAAATACTAATAATAATAAATAAATAGAGAAGTAAATAAAATTTTCATCACCTACCTGGTTAGATACACATTCTAGCTCTATGCCCAAGTTGAGTAAAAATGCAAATACCTACAACATTTTCCTTTTTTTTTAAACCCTTTTTTTCTATTATTTCTGACATTAGTGAGAGAAGCAAGCAGTAAAATGCAGGTCTCATCTTCTTCTACGGGAAATGACTACTGAAATTTGTCATTTACTCATCGAGAATGTTGGTGAATAACTAGGTAAGTGGGGTGGATAAAGTTATTTTCCTTTTTTTATTATTATTTTTAGATATTGTTTCTTTTATTTAGAAAGTAGTTATTAAAGAAAAAAGAGTACGGGTTTAAATGTCAATTTTATAAAAACTTGAGGACTCATGGCGTTAAAAAAAGAATGGGGACCCAATTAATACAATTAGTTAAGCTTGGGGACCATACGTGTAATTTTTCCCTTTCACAAACTATATCTTTTTCATTAACTCGAGATGAACAACCATTATTTGTTGAATCTAAATCATTGAACTTTAGCTTACTTTTTAATTTTCATTGTTGTTACTTTCAGGAAAAAAATTAATTTTTTTCCAAGACATGCAGCCAGATACTGAAAACAAAAACTCAAAAAGTGAACAAACAAAAGAGACACAAAACTAACCTAACTCAACAAATCACCCACCGAAAGAGATTTATTTTAAAAGGAAAAATATCTCAGTATTCATTATATTTAAATCCAGAAATCTCTACCCTGTCTATTGAACTATAAATTCTCATTGATTAAAGACATGCAACCAATTATTTGATTAAATAAAATCACTAACTTCACTACAATTTTAATTTTACCATGTTAGTTTGGAAGAAAATCAATTTCCCCCAAATCAGGCAGCTATGTAATGTAGACTAAAACATTAAACAACCAGTTTTTCTATGGAGCAAGATCGGCCTAGATGGACATGTAACATGGCTGATTTCTATTGGTTTTCGAACTTCATATAGAAGATCAATCTAACTCTACAGAAGTCACCACTAAGTCTTCAAAATTTTCACAGCAATATTCTTTTTACCATTTCATTCCCGACTATAAATTTTCCTTTTCATGGCAAAATTCTTTTACTTCACGAATTTTAAGTCAAACCCCAAGGTTATCGCACTCATTCTCCAGTTTGACAAAAACTGCATGGACGCCAGCCATATATACCTCAATTGGTATTAGTATGAGAATTCAAAAAATTTTCAACCACTTTACGATTGGCGCTGTTATTATACCAAACAAATGCTGTGGCATGCCATCACTTTTTAAAGGATAGTAAATTAGTAATGTGTTGATAGTATGCTAACAGCACCAGACGTCTAGCGCCTAAAATTTTCTAATGAGGCTAGGCTATTACATGACCTTTTTTAAACACTATCACAGTATGATTAAATTAATTAAAAGGCACACACTTATTTTTAACACTTTTCTAGGATAATGTTTTTTTTTTTTTGGATTGGCACCAGGTATCCCAGCTTGCGCCAGACTAACCCTGGGCCCCCAGGACCCTTGCCCCTAGAACCCTGGAGGAGGTAAATCGCTGGAAAATGTATTTTTTATGGCACATAACGTTGGTATTATGTATGGTATATAGCTATCAATCAATACTAGCGGCGGAGTCAAGCGTCATTTGAGGGCTGAGTCCTATAGTACGTGGCTAAACCTTTTATGTAATTTTTTTTTCCTTACGAAGGAGAAAAACATTTTGGAACTTTTTTTTTGGGGTAGCTCGCCAGTGATCAACATATAGGTCTCATAAAATATGTGAATATAATTTGTTTTACCAATGTTTCTTTAAAAGTAAAATGATTTGCAAACATATAAACATGAAATTACATGCCCTCCTTAAACGTTCACTGTCAGTTGGCATACATATCACCTATATTTGCAAAATAGAAACAGTGAATCTAAACTGTCGGCAAGTACCCCAAATATATTTATTTATCATTAATTTCTTAAATTCATTCAACCATCTTGTCCGAAAACGAAATATAAATTGGAGGAAATTATAAAAACAGCTATTTTTTAAAATGTCTTTCCAAAATTTGACATGTTTAATAACTTTTTTGGAAAATGACAATTTTTAATTTTTTGGACAAAAATGCCTATAGCAAATAATGATATCTAACTGTATAAAATCAAATCTCAAACTATGTACAATGACATCTAACTTCATAGTTTAATAATTTAATTGTATATAATAATGCAATGATGCCGTGTAATTGTTAAATTTACTAAAAGTAACTACATAGCTAAATAGTTAATCTAAACATTTGAAAAATATAGCCAGAATGACGCAAAATAGAAAGGAAAGACGTGGAAGCGAAGAGTATACTCTACAAGAGTCTAGAATTAGTGTTTGTTTATTTATTTATCTATTTGTTTTTATTATCACTTGATTACCAAGTTACTTGTCTTGTAGGTTTAGATCGTTATTTAGTATAGGGTTGTGGTTTTGTTGGCCCTATAAATAGTTTAATTATTTCATTATATGCAATATCCTACTTTTATGAATAAATCTTCTTTCAAGAATTTGTGTTGAAATTTCTAAGGACTTGTGAGTTCTTACTTTAACAACTCGAGTTGTTAGATCTTGCGAGCTCATCTTTTTCATTCGGCGTCAATTTTTGTATCATAGCATCGAGTCGATTCCTTTGGCCTCACTTGTGTTGTGCGCTCGTCAAAGAAACAGGAAGCTTCCATCCCATCCCATCCCATCCCGTCCCATCTCCATCCAACCTTAAATATCCTTTTCTCCATCTCCAACCAAAATTTCCTTCACAACCAAAATCGAAAAAAAACCCCACGTACAGCCATTGTTTAATTAGCAGCTTCTTTATTTAGTTTGTTTGTTTCTTTTTGTTAGTTAAAAAAAAAAATTTTGCTGCTACACAAAAACGCATTAAGCCTTGTCTTTTTAATAGATATATTTTAGCTATAAAAAAAAAGGAGGAAAAAATATTCTGAAATTCCCAGGAATAGAAACAGAAAGCTGCTATTCAGATTTACCCAAGTCTTTTACCCAAATCTAATAGAAAGCTCATCAACCCAATATTAACCCTAACCCAAAAACTCAAATCACACTATAACAATATAGGGTCTAAAGTCGCGACACATCTCGTGGCTATAAATCTGATTGTCGTCGCTATAAATCTATACCGGAGACATTTACCGACGACACTGTGGTCATAGTAGCTTCGTCCCAATAGGTCAACACCCACGACTGTGTCGTCGGTGTAGAGGTCAAGGCGTGGATGTGTCGTCGGTGTAGAGGTCATGGCGTGGACGCACCACATTTTATCGTCAGTGTAAACCTAGTCATGACTTCCATGACCTTTAAGCTATACCCGCTGTTAGTACGAAAAAGCTTAAGTTGACATTCTTAATTTTTTTGAAGTGTCAAATATTTTTTTAAATATTAATTACACAATTGCATGACGTTTTTCACGTGTAATACTCTTTTAACGTGCAAATTTTAGTTGTATTGGGCCAAAAGACATAGGTTGGGGCGTGTGTACCTAGTCTTAAGGCACAAGAATTATATTCCATGCAATTTATTAGTTTCGTAGTTTGAGTTAAATTATTATTACCTTATTTAACTAGGTCTTTTTATTTATGCATGCTAAGTCTAATTAGAATTAGGAAAGTATGTGTTTATGGTAATGAAGATTTCTAACTTTCCTTAATTCTTTTCCTACTGCATGTATATGGTAAGTATGATTCTTGTCTTGTACAATGAGTCGAATTCTTGCCTATATATGTAAGTTCTCTTTGTAGGTCACGATTTTATTCCTTTGAAGCTTGACCGCAAGGAGAAGACACAAAACACTGCCTTAAACCACAAGACTCGTTCTTGCACATTCACTACTACAAAAAACCCCAATAGGCGTCGGTCGTACACATGAATACGCATCGGTTATAACGTGGACACATATGTCAGGGGCGTATATAGTAAAGGTATAAGCGTCGGTTGTTTGGCGACGCCTACAGGTAACAATAGGCGTCTGTTGTTTCACAAAAACCAACGTCTAAAGTCATTTTTAAAAATAAATAAATAAACAATAGGCGTCTACAACCGACGCCTATTTTGTTTTTCAAATTTTTTTTATACAATAGGCGTCGGTTGTATAACCGACGCCTATTTTGTTTTTCCAAAAAGGATACGCCAACAATAATTAATTCAACCTTCCAAAACATAACTATTTTAGACTTTTTTAACAATCTACTATCCATAAGTTTGAAGTCAATTCTGTCCAACTATCACCACCGTACAAACTATCGGCCTAAATAAAGAGAGTCAGGTCATAAAAATATTATTAGGAAAGCAGCACTAAATCACACCAAATAATTGAAACTTTATTGCATTCCTTATGCAAATAATTACATATATTCTAAAATTGCAAAATAAGTAATTGAAATAGTCATAAACACAGATTGGTTAAGCAAAAAATACACCAACACAAGTATACAACAGCAGAAATACGTAAACAAAGGTAATGACTCAACAACCAAAAAAACTGATTCATTTCATTATGCAAGAAAATATATTTATAGAATTAAAGATAAAAATTTAAAGATAAGAATCTAAGATTCCCAGGGACAACTATGGAAAGAGATATGGAAGACCATATTACCAATTCAAGTTCTTCAAGAAGCAGCCTCCTAACAACCATTGCAACCACTACAACATTCTCCATCATTCTTCCAGCCGATATATATATATATATATATATATATATATTCTAACAATCAAAACCTTCCAGCTGAGTTAAAACTTAAAAGACATAACTGAGCATCAGTTTGTGACATGGAATTGCATATATATTATATACATGTACAAGATTGAATTTCCTGTTAGATAATGCAGGGGCAGCCATTGTCCCAGCTTCATTTGCATGGTATGCGTTCCTCAGCGATATAATATCATGACAACCTGTGTGTAGTCGTGCCATCATAATCGCTAAATCATTTGCTTTTGTCCCGAAATTTGTAAACACCACAACCTACATATATATAATTAGCAATCATAAATATTTAGATGACTTGCTCAGCTCATAATATAATTTAGCCATTGATCTGTTCATATATATATATATACATGTGGCTTTAATCAAATTAAAGACACCATTTTTCACCTTGAGATTACCAGGCAGCTTGGAGGTCAACGCCTCAGCAAAATTAGCAACCATATGATTAAGGTAAAGAACATTGGTATGTTGTAAGTTTCTGGTTTGATCTACGATTGCCTTAACAACATCAGGGTGACAATGTCCACAAGACGCTGTAGCAATCTCACTGAATGCATCAACATATCGGCGACCATTGTCATCAAGCAAGTATTGCATCTGTACAAGAATATGAAAAAATTCAATGTCAGCTTGCATAGAAACTCATAATAAGAAAAATCTGGTGATCATGATTCATTATTATGTATAACACTATAAGGCTAATATATCAATCACCAGTTCACATTTAAAGTTAAAGTACATATAATGCTCCACCAAATATAAAAGAAAATCTTCAATCAGAATTTTGCAATAGAGTACTCTAGTTATAGACCCAGGAATCTAATCTCATTTAGGAACTTATAAATGTACAACTACAAGGCTTGGACATCTTTGGAGGTAGAAAGATAAGGAATCACCCACATCCCACCTGAGAGACTGAAAATTTAACCTTCAACCCCACATATAAGGAATTGTCCTGTAGGTGAATGTGGAAGGTTGGTCTACCAAAAGTTAAATAATTCACAGGAAACCCATAGAAATTACCTATAACTAAATGCAAATCAATATCTTCCATTCAGGCGAAGTAATCATAAAATCACAAAATAACAAAATGCAAATCATCACAAAATGAAAGTATTTGGTATTTCTTATTTAGTAGTACCAAATCGAGCACCGGAGGCAGAGGTCCGAGCAGTCGAGCAGTTGAGCGACAACGAAAGCGAGAGCGAGAGCGAGAGCGAGAGCGAGAGTAGTCGGTTAGTACCGAGCACTAGAGGCGGAGGTCCAAGCAGCTGAAATTGGATCGAACACCGGCAGCGGCTGCTGCGTGTTGCGACTGTTGAAATTGAAGGTTGAAAGGATAATGAAATTAGGGATTAGGTTGCTTCTTGCCTCTCCTGGGTACAAAGACGCATATCCCAATTTTATTACTAAAAAAAGGCGTCGGTTCCTTTATTATTTAAGAAACCGATGCCTATTTATCATTATGGGCGTCGATTTCGAGCCAGCAACTAATGCCCATTTTTCAAACAACCTATGCGCGTCGGTTATGGACGAAAAATCGATGCCTATGGTAGTGTTATTATTTTCAAAATTGTCACTGCGTGTATTTTTAGCGTCGTTTTCCTAAACAACCGACGTACATGTCCAATTTTTGTCAAGTTCTATAGTAGTGACTGTTCTACACAATTTCATATTGTGTTTGTGTTTGGCAACCCTTCATAGTGCGCGGTAGGCGACCGTATAGGTGCAAGGGACATATCCACGGTTTGGAGGTCAAGTCATCCCAAGATGAGTTCGGGAGATCTCTAGGAGCTTGATGGATGTCCTGTGAGGTGCGCGGGAGAAAGAAAGAGCAAAGGGAGTTGTCTCATGTCAAAAGACGTAAAGAGGGAGTCTTTTATAAGTTTTCCTTTTGATTATTTAGTGTCTATTGTGATCGCACTTTTTATTCTTTCTCTGTACTAAACTAACCTCGTGATTAGTGGATTTGTTTGTCCGGTGGCAAGGGTGCCCACAGTCTTTTCCAGTTGGGTTTCTGCGTCATCATTCTGGTGTTTTTATTTCCCACATTCATTCCTGAGCTAGACACATCTAGGTCGCGTTACACTTTACACCAGTAAACATTGCTAGGCATGATACATCCTGACCAGAGTCTAGATAACCACGAATTTACATTTGGTATCAGAGCAGGTTCACTTAAATTATTAGTGAGATCCAATTATCTAGACATGGATAGACCTTTAGGTGGTGCATCTTCTCTTCCTCCAATACTTATTGGCTCAAATTATGCATTCTGGAATATTAGGATTCAGATATACATTGAAGCTATTAATGTAAACATATGGCATTCCATTCTTGCTGCTTACACTGCACCTACTGTTACTATCAATGGGCAAATTACTGAAAAACCTATGACAGAATACACTGTAGGAGAACTAGATGCAAGTAATTGGAATTCTAAAGCTTTGAATGTTGTTTTCTCTTTTGTTGATCAATCTCAGTTCAAACTTATCTCTTCTTGCAGGATCGCTAAAGAAGCTTGGGATAAACTTCAAGTAGCCAATGAAGGAACAACTGTTGTCAAGTCATTAAAACTACAAATGCTCACTCTTGAGTTTGAGTAAACAATGATGAAGGATAGTGAAGAGTTCACAGATTTCTATGTTAGGTTGAGTGACATCACCAATCAAGCATATGCTCTAGGAAAAAAGTACTCTTAAAAGAAAATTATTAAGAAAATCCTTAGATCTTTACCAGAGAGATTTCATGCAAAAGTCACAGCCATAGAAGAATGCAAGAATCTTGAAGAGATGAAAGTAGAAGAGCTTGTTGGATCATTGATGACATATGAACTGAACTTGTCAAAAAGGAAAAAGGACAAAAAGCCCAGAATATCTTTCAAAAGAAAGGTAGAATATTGTGAATCAGAGGAAGATTCTGAATCTGAAGATGAATTTAAAGATGATGAGAAAACATCTGGCTCTGACATATCTGAAGATCAGGTAAAAGGTTTAACTGCTTATGTTCGTACAAGAAATAACTCTGGGAATTGTTTAACTGTAGGATCTATCCAGCCTGTAGACAAAAATGATATATTCTACCTAGACAAAAGTAAGCAGGACACATCTGAATCTCAGTTAGACGAAAGATTTAAGCTATATGAGGATGACGAGGATATATCTGAATCTGAAACTGATGATTGTACCTCAGATAATCAGGTAAATATGTTAACTGCTCAGATTCAATCAGGATATAAATCTATCAACAACTTTGTTGTAGGAACTGTCCGTCCAACAGATGATCCAGATACATCCTGCTCAACTCAGTTAGACTATCAAAATCTGGAATCTGAAGGACATGCTGATGGTTGTTCAGACTGTGCTGTTATGAGTAAAAAATTGACAGCTGAACAGGAGAAAGCTACAACTCTTAAAGCTATTGACTTGACTCTGAGAGATGACAAAGATGAAAGAGAACAAACAATATTGACTCTTCAAAGATTATTACAAGAAAAAGAGGATCCACTGAACAAACTCAATGAAAAATTGAATAATTCAAATGAAAGAGTCAAAGAACTTACAATTGGAGCTGCAAGACTAAATGAAGTTCTCAGTTCCGGAAGACCTTCAAGAGACAAATTTGGATTAGGATATGAAGAAAAAAGGCAAAGCTATCCAACAGACAGTTTTTGTGAAAGCATTAAGGGAAAACTTTCAAAAAGAACCTATAGGACAAAAACAGAATTCTGGAGCCAAGCAGGATACGTCTGGACCCCCTTCGAGCCGAATTGTCCAGAAGAACAGTTTACCAAAGCAACAACAAAATACCAAATACCAACCTGCTACATATGTCAAACCAGCTCAAAACTCTAATCAAACTCGTTCAGATAATTCTGTATAGTCTTCAATCAAAAGTGCTTCTACTTCTTCTGCTATGCCTACAACCAGGACGAAGTCTCAACTAACACATGGCAAATCGGAAAGTACTACAGTTGTACATCATACACAGGTATTGCCTAACAAAATTGTCTCCAAGACACGTCTGCAGGACCCTAAACCAGACACATCTGGCACAGCTAAAGGCAGAATAGACATATCTATACAAACTAGAAAACTGAACCAAAACTAGAAAGATAGATCTAACATTGGAGTTTAGAATATGACAACAAAGCATACAGTACCTGGAACTAGATTTCATGAAGTAGGTCAAATTGAGATCAGAACAACTGAATTTGGAAGAAGAAAGTCTTACACATTACAACCACATAGGACTTCAGGTAAGTACCACTCATCTCATATTCATTCTTGTTGTGATCATCATTGTCATGTGAAGTCTAAATATTCAAATTTTGTGAACATGACTAAAAATCACCATGGAAAACATTATTCTCTATATAATATGTGCCTATTTGCTTTTATTGTGGGATTAAAGGACATAAACAATCTGATTATTATAAATTTTTAAACAAGCAACATAAAAGCAAAAATCACATTTCTATTGGTGAAAACAGGTCCAAGAACAGGGGTAATTTGAAAGGGAAACAAGCTTGGGTTAAGAAAGATGATTTGAAAACTTATGAAAATAAGTTGGTTCCTACTGAGCTTGTATAACCTATTAATCACAAGACTTAACACATGATGATATTCACTTTATTTATGCTCTGTTTGTGTTTTCATATTTAAAAAAAAATCCATGTGCATTTTAGTTTTTGGATTTTAATGTTTTAATTTCTTTGATGTTTTACCCCCTGAAATTCCCAAATTAACTTCTTTGATACAATTTGATCTTGGGAATTGAGTTTGGTATATTTGCAGAAGCTTTATCTCATGAAGAAAAAGCTGATCGGGTCATGACTAAGGGGGAGTAAGGAAACTGGATATATTTGGTAAAATCTGATCCTGAAACATCTGCAACAGAAAGCAGAACCAGAGGGAGATACATCCTGTCCGAGTTAAACAGATTCTGATATTTGAATAAGAAAATAACAAAAATTAGGAATGACTTGAGAATGAATTTCATCTCTATTTCCAGTACAGGAAGTAACTTATTCTTACCTCTACTATTGTGTTTTGACATGACCTAGTGCAAATTGTCATAATAGCTTGTTCAACACTTTTGCATGATCCACATCACTTATTTTGTGAACTAGTTGAATAGTTTTATAGTTACTTTGCTATTTGTTCACACCAAGTATCAACTCAAAGGTTTACTTACCATTACCAGTGACACTGCTACAGTTGAAATATTCTCATTAATAGTTTTGCATCTGGCTATAAAAAAAAATTCAACATGAGAAAAATTCACAAAAAACAGAAAAGTTTTACTTTTGCATTATTGTGTGATTTGTGTGCCATTCATACAAATATTGATCAAATCACTGGTTATGTGTGCAGGCTATTACTGAGATACCCAGAGGAGGATGCATCGGGAAGAGATCAGTCAAAATTTGTTCTCCTTATTCCATAATGATAAACTGTTGGAAAACAAAAATGGGATACGTCTTGCCTGCTTTGCATTATAAGAGATTACTGATTGAGTGTCATAATTTTGATGTAGACCTATGGTTAGTATCTACACTCTTCGACACTACATGCGACTAATAATGTCTAAGGGGTAGAGTCAGTAAGGGCAAAAGCTACCAGTCAACCAAGCCTTTGAGTGCGTACAACTACCTTTAACCTCAGAAGGCAATTATAGAAAAAGTCGAGCAAGCCGAGGACTTAAAAGTTGTATTCTTTTTATAAGAGTTGTTTAGATAATGATCGGTCTTCATGTGCATCATTGATAAGGCTCAATTAGTCAGATCCTCATAAGGTGCAAAGTGGTGTCAGGATTGACTATATAAAAAAAAAAAGATAAATTCATAGAAACTCTTCCATTGAGAATGGTTCTTTGACTGAATGCTTCATGGTGTGAACTTCTACAAGTATTTTGGAAAGTAGTCAGTACATAATCTCAACTGAAATTGATTTCTTTATATCGCATCTATTTTTTGTGTGCATTTAGCCCATATGCATCCGGATCTTTGATTAATAGATCCAGTAGTGTTTGTTCACCATTTGCGGTAAGTAAATCTGGAACAGTTGAGAAAGGCAAAAACAACAGCAGCTAATCAGAAAACCCTCTTCTAAACATTTTTCATTTGGCTTTTCTCCTTTATCAAAAAGCGGGAGAAGTGGCAGCTGATCAGGATATATCTCTCTTAACTATATTTTATTTGGTAGCTGATTAGGATATATCTCCTGTAACTATATTTTATTTTGTGATTCTGTATTGAAGGGGATAGGATATATCTGAGGGGGAGTTTACTGATTAAGGGGGAGAGTTTATTGTTTACATATTGTGAAACCCTTAGGAAACATTCTTGAAACTTTGTGCTACTATGTGTTTTGAAAAATTAAAAAAGCCAAAGGGGGAGATTGTTAGTACGAAAAATCTTAAGTTGGCATTCCTAATTTCTGTTGAAGTGTCAAATATTTTTTTAAATATTAATTACACAATTGCATGACTTTTTCACATGTAATACTCTTTTAACGTGCAAATTTTAGTTGTCTTGAGCCAAAAGACATAGGTTGGGGCGTGTGTACCTAGTCTTAAGGCACAAGAATTTTATTCTATGTAATTTATTAGTTTCCTAGTTTGAGTTAAATTATTATTACCTTATTTAACTAGGTCTTTTATTTATGCATGTTAAGTCCAATTAGAATTAGGAAAGTATGTGTTTATGGTAATGAAGAGTTCTAACTTTCCTTAATACTTTTCCTACTGCATGTATATGGTAAGTATGATTCTTGTCTTGTACAAGGAGTCGAATTCTTGCCTATATATGTAAGTTCTCTTTGTAGGTCGAACACACGGATATACGAGCAAAGCCTTTCACGATTTTATTCATTTGAAACTCGACCGCAAGGAGAAGACACAAAACACTGCCTTAAACCACAAGACTCGTTCTTGCACATTGTTCTACACAATTTCATATTGTGTTTGTATTTGGCAACCCTTCGTAGTCCGCGGTAGGCGACCGCATAGGTGCGAGGGACATATCCACGGAGGTACAAGTAGTTTAGGAGGTCAAGTCATCCCAAGATGAGTTTGTGAGATCTCTAGGAGCTTGATGGATGTTCTGTGAGGCGCACGGGTGAAAGAAGGAGCAACGGGAGTTGTCTCATGTCAAAAGTTGTAAAGAGGGAGTCTTTTATCAGTTTTCCTTTTGATTGTTTAGTGTCTATTGTGATAGCAATTTTTATTCTTTCTTTGTACTAAACTTACCTCGTGATAAGTGGATTTGTTTGTCCCGTGGCAAGGGTGCCCGCAGTTTTTCCCAATTGGGTTTCTACGTCATCATTCCGGTGTTTTTATTTTCCGCATTCATACCCTAGCTAGACACATCTAGGCCGCCTTACACTTTTAACCAGTAAACGTTGCTAGGCAGGATATATCCTGACTAGAGTCTAGATAACCACGAATTTACACCCGCAACTCGTGTCGTCAGTAAAAAACTATCACACCTCACGAGCTTGAGGCTATACCCACAACATGTGTCATCAGTAAAAGTAACATGGCTCCACGATCTTAAAGCTATACCCACAACACGTGTCGTCGGTAAAAATGAACATGGCTCCACAATTTGTACTCTATTGTCATGACATTGTCGTCACTATTTGTCGTCGGTTTAGCATTTAATTTATATTTTTTAAAAATTCTTGAGATTTTTCCTCAAATTATATTCATAGTTAACATATAAACTACTTAGAATACCATTCCCATTAATAATACAAACTAAAAGTAACATTAGCATATTCACATGCCATTTGTCGTTTCAGTACAAAATATTTCTCAAGTCCTAGAAACAATAATAGTTAAGAGCATTAAAGTTAATTTGTAGTAGTAAGAACTTTATAGCCAAAAAAACGAAAGTCATGTTGGAGCTCTAAGAAGTTTATATCCAAAAGTTAACAAAAGTGATGTTAGATGGTTTAGCCAAACCCTACGGGTCTCCTAAAGCTTCATCCTCATCACCTTCCTCTTCTTCATATAGAATTGATGGTGGCAAATATTTCAAAACACGATCAAGAGTCCATTTAAGACTCCTAATCTCAGCCTCATGTGCTGCAATTATCTCACTATCTTTAGATGGCTCAGAGTTTGAAGACTCATCGGTCTCTAAATAAATAGGCACTTGTGATGTGCCCTTCAAAATCCTCTCAACACCAAGGGCATGACCTCAGCGTGTTCCAAGAACCTCTTTCATGATTGTCCGCTCATCAATTGATTCATTGTTAGAGGTAGCTTCGGTCAATTGAGTCTCTTCTACTTGAATAAATTTTTCCTAGAATAAAGAGAACAAGTGTTAACAAATAACTAATAAATAACTAAAGTGGGATAATAAAAGAATTAGAATGTAAAATCTACTAATCATACAACGAAAGTGAGATACTTAGAGAATTAGAATGTAAATGTTACTAACCATGTCAGCACCCGCTGTACTAGTCATCCATTCGCATGTTTTTCGTCTATGGAATCTCGCATAAGTATCCATCAAGCTTGGATACTCTCCAGTATCCTGGTTTCTCTACAATAATTTACGAACATTCTAAATTTTAGCTCTAAAAGATAAATGAAAAGGACATGGAACACAGAAACAATAATAGCAAACATGATGCCAACACAGGGAAAAACTAAACAGTAGACAATACAATATTTGTCATCAACTTTCCAAGATCATTGTCAATCATAACTAATCAAACGTACTCAAAATCAAACTTTTTGCAAAGATCAAGTGACATTTTAATTTTCAGTTGATAAACGGGAATTGATCCACCCTTTTCCAACTACAAAGACATGAAAAGAAACTAACCTAATCTACAAAATATAAAAATTATCATCAGCCAATCAAGTAAAATAACTCCACCACCAGTGACACAACTAAAAAATTCATTCAGGTCAGATTACTGTTCTACTTACTTTCAAGATTAAATCAATATAAGAAATTACCCTTTTCCAACTGCAAAGACATGAAAAGAAACTAAGCTAGTAACAGCAATACCAGTGACACAACAAAAACCAGCCAATCAAGCAAAATAACAACAATACCAGTGACACAACAGAAACCGGCCACTAAAGTCGGATTACTAATCTATTTATTTCCAAGACTAAATACATATAAGAAATTTACCAAAGAAACTACAAAGACATGAAAAGAAACTAACCTAATAACAGCAGTCACACAACAAAAACCAACCAATCAAGCAAAATAACAGCAACGCCAGTGACACAACAAAAACCAGCCATTAAGGTCATATTACTATTCTACTTATCATTTTTTTCTGAATGAGGAAAAGTATATGTTACCTTCATTTTTACATGAAATAATTTTACATGATCAAAGTGTAAAATGTAAATTGTTTGGCAGTTTTCAACCTTCATATCTAAAAGCATATTTATTTCGTTTCTCGACATATAAATTAATTTTTCCCAATTGGTGAGTATTTTTTAGATTTCAGACAACTGTAAGAACAAAAAAAAAGGGAAAATTAATGGAACCCATTTTACACATAAGAAAAAATAATTGAACTTGTTACACATATAAAAGAACAAATTTATATAAAACAACTTATTTCATTTTTTTTCTACATCTTATAGATACAAGAATAAATTTATATAGAACAACTTATTTCCTTTTTTTCTACATCATATGAAATAATTTTAGATAAACAATACAAAATAATAACTCACGCATAAGTAAATAGATATAAAGAAAAAATACTAAGCACCAAACAAAGAATGACAAGTGAAAATACAAAAGAAAATAATAAAAATAACTTACTAAAAGAGAATCACATTTGGTCACCAATCCATCTCCATTTTCACGGTGCAGAATGGAAATGAGGGTAAGAGGAGTGAAATCTGATGTAGAAGGAGCAGATAGGATGGATTTATGATTTAAGTTATACCGGCGACACATGTCATCCCTATAGCCCTTAAAGTCATAGGTGTTGATCATAGATCAGGAAAATTTAAGTGGAGTAGATGGGCGCATTAATTAATCTATAGTTACCAGCAACATTTTAGGCTTCAGGGATGACACAAGTTGTTGCAACAAATATCATCCTGTAGCCACGACAATAGTCGTGCCTATAGATCGTCACCTACACCAGCGACACGATTGTTGTCCCTGCTGAAGAATTTACACCCACGACAATACTATCGTGACTATAAAACGCTGTGTATACCCACGATCGGGTTGTCATTTCTATAAGTTAGGATTTACTACTATGACAATCGCTTATTGCGGCGATACATGTCATGGCTATAGAGGTTAAAAAAAAAAAAAGGCCCCAATTTCTCCCTCCAACGTTCAATGCTATAACGACGGTGTTATAGGTCGTTGGTGTAGACTATCAATACTTACGGTGACTTTTTGTCTATACCCGCGACATATGTCGTGGCTATAGATGCGAACATCTATCATCACGACGTCTTCTTTGTCACCGCTGTAGGTTGACTACTATAGTGACGACGTTTTTGTCGTTGAAAAATGTCACCGGTATAGACCCTATATTGTTGTAGTGGATCAGATACTTTACAAACCCGACTCAACTAAACCTTTCTAAGCTAAAACAATTAGCCACATCTAACCCAAATCCCAACCGAAAGTAATCATCTTCTTCACCCTAATCCTACTTCTGTTTATTTGTTATACGCCAAATAACCAGTAGCTAGGGAACGCTGACCTCCACAACCATCACCTCTCTTCTAGAATATACTATTCCCTTTACTCAAGACGGTTTGTATGGATGGTTAGTCATGCCTTTTGGAATGTCTAATGCACCCAATACATTAACATAGTTATGACCCATGTTCTTCGACATTTTACAGGGAAATTTCTTGTGGTCTAGTTTGATGACATCGTAATAATGGCCATTCCAAAGAAGAACACTTATATTATCTTCGATATGTGTTCCTTACTTTGCGAATTGAAAAGCTATATGTGAACCTTAAGAAGTGCTCTTTCTTGCAACCCCAAGTCCTCCTCTTAGGTTTCATCATCTATGCTTAGGGTATCTTCACTGATCAATCCAAAATATTAGTTATTTGTGATTGGCCTGAGCCGAAAATGTTAACTAAAACTCGAAGCTTTCATGGGTTAGCCTCCTTTTTATCAGAGATTTGTTAGAGACTTTAGTTCGATCACTGCCCTATCACTGAGAATATGAAACAAGGTAATTTTAAATAGACCCTTTCTGCTGAGAAAGCCTTTATGTTTTTCGTCACCCTGATCTTTCCAAAGTTTTTGAGGTTTCCTGTGATGCTTCTGGGGTGAGCATAGGAGGTGTCTTGAATCAAGTAGGTCATCCTGTAACCTGGTTTAGTGAAAAGCAAAATGAGACTCGACAAAAGGTACTCTACCTATGATAAGGAATTCCATGCCATCATCTAGTCCCTTCAGCATTGGTGATATTATGTAAATTCTTTACACAAAAAAGCTCTTCGCTATCTCAGTTCTCAGCAAAATTTGAGCTCTCGCTATGCTAAATGGATTGAGTTCCTTCAAGAGTACACCTTTATTCTTCGTTATTGTTATGGCCTTGAGAACAAAGGTGTTGATGCTCTCAGTCGGCTAACTAATGTTCTTCATTCTATGGAGAATACTGTAGTTAACTTTGATCGGCAAATTTGTATACTTATTGAGGCACATTCGAGTCTCTAGTTTTACCATCTTCTTTTTCTAAAGTTCCGATGACTCAACGACCTGCTCGTCCACCATTTACTTCATTTCCTCATCCTGAAGCTATTGAGTCCGTCCTCGATGATGCCACTATGTGTTCTAGCCATGGAAGTTATAGAAGATTTTTGGTTCTTTGGAAAGATCACCCACCTTCTGAAGATACTTGGCTTACTGACAATGAGTTGCACCAGTTAGATCAACAACTATTTGAGGAGTACGTGGAGCGCAACTCGCTAGAGTCAAGTTCTTTTTTGCCGGGAGGAAATAATGCAAAATGGGAAGGAAAGATGCGGAATGGAATAATATATTCTAGAAGTGTCTAGAATTAGATTTTATTTATTTATTTATCTATTTTTTTATTACTTGATTACCAAGTTACTTGACTTGTACGATTTTCGTTCTTTAGTGTAGGGTTAAGGTTAGGGTTAGGTTGGCTTTATAAATAGTTTAGTTATTTCATTGTATGATACATCTTACTTTTACGAATAAGTCTTTTTTAAGAATTTGTCTTGAAATTTCTAAGAACTTGTGAATTCTTAACTTAACAACTTGAGCTTGTGAGCTCATCCTTTTCGTTACGCATCATAGACAATCACAAATATCTAGAATTAGTGTGTAGGAGTAGAAAGGATAATTTTGCTCAATGGTTTTTTTTTTTCATTTTTGCTCAAGTTATGGAAATTGGACTTTTTTGTCTTTATGATGTCAAATTTTGTCATTTTTAAAAATTCTCGATAAAGTATGTGCAGCAATTATTATAATTCAGATTGTTGTAAAACTGATATGTAATATAATTTCATTAGTTAAATTTTTCTAAAAGAAAATTTTATAGGAAAAGTGAAGTAATAATAAATAATTACACTTGACATATTACAAATTAACTAGTTCTACACACGTGCGATGAACGGTGTTAACCGTGAATATATGAATAATAATTTGTAAAATTGTATTGTGAAATATAAATAATATACAAATATATATAGGAATGGTAAAGAAGCGTGTACAAGCTAAGCCTCTATCCCCATCCCACCAAGAAATTTTAATCCCATCCCACCACATTCCTATTTACTAATGATGATATCTATTTTTGTTCCATAAATGCTTACTAAGCACATATAACACACATACATTAACATAATTTAGCAAACTAGACACAAGATACTTATTACAATTTTTTTTTTGATATACAAGGGAGAGATAAGGGAGGGGAGAAAAAATAGGGGATGGACAGGTGTGGTTTGTTGATTTGTAATCCAGATTTTTGTGCTATTTTGTTAGTTGACCAAGTCTTTATTCTTTTCTTCTTACTAAATTTTCTGAGATTTTCTTAGTTTGAATAAATTTTTAAGACCAAGTCTTAAGTTATTTAGTTAGCAGTGGTATGAGTCTTTGCCTATTATAAATAGAGATTGTAACTCTATTTTGAAGTGTGAAATTTCCTTGTTCCTCATTAGAATAATAAAGAAGTTCTCTTCCATATATTTCTCTCTGCTTGTTCCCTACTTCCTCTAATTTAGTTAACAACATATGTATCAGAGCCTTCGATCATGAATGACTCAACTCAGATTTCTGTTCCCATTTTGAGTCAAAAAAATTATAGCCAATGGAGTGTTCATATGAGAGCGATAGAGTGATGGAGTTTTCATATGAGAGTGCTTTTTGACTATAATGAATTACTAAGTGTGGTAGAAGATGGAGTTCCAAAACTTACTGAAACAGCAGGTGAAGCACAGCGAAATGCTCATCATGACTAGAAGAAGGACAAGAAGGAGATGTATTTCATTCATCAAGAGGTGAATGATGAAGTCTTTGAGAAGATTACAGGTGCAAAAACATCAAAGAAAGCTTGGGATATTCTAATGAGGCAATTTAAAGGTAGGGACAGAGTTAAGAAAGTGAGACTCCAAATGTTGAGACGTCAATATGAACTTCTACAAATGGAATCCGCTGAAAGTGATTCCGATTATGTAAGTTGAGCTCTTGCTTTCACAAACCAAATGAAAAACAATGTGGAGAAATACTCATAGCAGTTAAAGGTTGAAAAGATTTTGCGGACACTAACTCCAAGATTTGAGCACATTGTGGTGGCAATAGAAGAAGCCCATGATTTGGCTCATTAACAATTGATAGAAGAAGGACAAGTATAATGTTAAATGCTATTCTTATCATAGACTTGGACATTATGCTAGTGAGTGCACCTAGTATGAAGAAGGAAATGATGATATTGAGAGCCATGCTATCTTAATGGTTACAATAGCTGATAAAGAACTGAGCTATCATACCTAGTTTCTGGACATTGGATGTACAAATCATATGTGTGGCAAAAAAGAGCTATTTATTGACCTTAATGAATCAATGAGATCCAATGTAAAATTTGCCGATGATAGCATAATTCCGATAATGGGAAAAGGGAAGATCTTCATCAAATTGAAGAATGGAGATCATAAGTACATATCTGAAGGTTTTAATGTGCCAGGCATGAAAAGCAATATACTCGGTGTTGGCCAGATATTGGGAAAGGGTATACCATGAGTATCTGAAAAAATCATTTCTCCATTCATGAGAAAAGAGGTAAACTTATTCTTAAGGCTCCTCAGAATGTTCTAAGTTCATATTCCTAGTGGTGGTTATATCTATTTCAATGCTATTGTAAAGGGTGAATCTTGATTGTGGCATTTCCATCTTGGTCATTTAAATTTTCGTAGTTTAAGTGTATTATTGGATTTTAGAGACTTCTAATAAGAGAGGAAAACGGAATGCGTAATTTTTAGTGCTATGTATTAATTATTCACAATTATTATTAACTCAAATGGTAAAGAATTTGATTGATAGGAATCAACAAAGTAGGATAGCTCTAGGGATGTAAACGAGCCGAGCCAAGCTAGCTCGCAAGCCTAATATCTCCGCTCGGTCTTAGCTCGAGCTTTTTTGTCTCGAGCCAAAAAAAGCTTGTGCCAAGCTCGGCTTTGCTCCAACAAAAATTAGGCTCAGCTCGAGCTTTTCTCGAGCCCATTAACTTTTTATTAAGAAAATGCTAAAAAATGTAATATAAAAAGTCATTTTTCCTCTTAAACTCATATATACGAGCCTGCTGGCACGAGCCGGCTCAACTTGGGCTTTTTACCGGCCAAGCATCCCTAGATAGCTCAAGAATGTAATGTAATTGAAATGTTAGATATGCATCAATTTGAAAGATATACTAAAACCCACAAATGACATAATTCATAAGAAATTCAAGAAAAATCGGTGCTTTCCAAGAAAGTGCCATCGAAATACTGCAATTTTGGAAAAAAAATAATAAATTCCAACAAAAGCAAAATCATGTTTCCAAAGTAGGACTGGGTGCAATATCTAAAAACCGACCTGACCTGACAAACTGATCCAAACTGGTGGGGTTGGGTTGGTTCGTATAGGTAAACAATTAGGTCGGGTTATTCCTAAAAAAATAAGACGCTAGATTGCTTCGGGTGGGGTTAATTAAGGCCCACCCTGTCAAACCCGATTCTACTGGTAAAATAAACAGACGCTACTTTACCCTTTTCCTCTTTCAGCTGTTCTTCAACCCCAAAACTGCACGCTATCTTTTCATTCAATTGTCTAGTCTACTCGTCTTGCATTGGGTGTTTAGTTATTCATTTCGTCAATTTTATCAAGATCCAGATTAAGATCAAGAGCATAAAAAGAGGGAGGTTCTATTATTTTTTGGAGCTTCCGGCAACGGAAGGTGATTCCAAAGGTACACTCTTATCTCTCACCATGATCCAAAGATGATTCCATTGAGAGTTTTAAAATTTAATTTTCTGGGTTTTTACTTAATCGAGGGATAATTTTCAAATTATTGGTTAAAATTTAAAATTTTAAAAGTTTTGTGTTAAAATTTAAGGGCTATGTTCCTTGTAAGGTAATTGGTTTATTTTTATGATTGATTAATTTCATTGATTTTTTTTGGGCTTAATCGGTTAAAATTTTTTAGACTGTGGTGTTCTTTCTTCTTCTTGAATAATTTTTTGTCAATTGATTAGGTAAATTCAGAATTGGTATTCGTATTATCAGTAACTACTACTTCTTTAGCTAGAAATTTTCCATCATTTTTACCTTTCCATGTAAAAAAAGGACTATAAAATTTTAATTTTGAATGTTCTTGCTGTAATGTGTAGGAAAAGTCAGGCAAAGAAGGTGGTGTGTATCGTGGCTCCGGCACCGGTAGACAACAGACCTGGTGGTGGTAGTATGATCTTTGGGCATGGAGAAAATAGCTAGGTCCTATTCTTGATCCTACATTTCAAAACTCCTGGCTACCATTCATTATTTAACGCAAAATTTCAATGGATGACTGATTACTTGGGAAATATATTAATTTCTAATCATATTCATTGAATGGATGACTAATTACGGAACAGTAATTTCTAATCATATTCATTGAATTCAGGCAAAATGAACCGTCGTGACATGGTTTTCACACGAACAATCTGAAGTTCAGTTTCTTAACTCTTTGACAACAATCTTCTCCTGTGAAAGGCTGTATCTCAATTGGATATGATTTTCTTGGCATCGAATTGAAGCATTTGTGGGGTTTCCTTGGTTCAAATCATATTAACATATAAAAAAAACTTTCAATAGAAAAGGGTGAAAAATTGTTTCTGGTTTTCTAGTTTTATTATTAAAAGAGTGCTGTTGTAATCTGTAAATAATAGATCTCTCTTGAATTTTGCAGGTTTTGGTGTTTCTGATACTGATGTTGCAGAAATTAGAATACCTATATAGAAGCTAGCTAGACCTTGATTCTTTGCTATGTTTTATTTGTAAGGATCTCGCCACACCACCAGCTTCTAAGGTAACTACTTTGACTAACATTTAAAAGTAATTTTGTGAGTGAATTTCTTTGCCATATATATATATATATATATAGTTTTTGTTAGTTTTGTGGTACTACATTTAATGTTTGTTGCTAGTAGAATATTAAAATTTAAGGCTTTTTCTCTTGAAGTTTGATTTATTGAGGGCCTAGAGATTCTGATTTGTAAACATAAATTCATTAGTTTTTTCGTCTTGAAAATTGGTGTTCAGTTGAGTTAAATATATGGATGGATGGGAGTACACAACATGGCTTAGTTGTTTCTTTTCTATCCAGTTATGCTTAGATGTGAATCAATGGATTCATCCTTTGTTGAAATTGGAATCTTGGTAGCTCCAAGTTTCTGGATTTGTACACTTAATTGCCCGTCAATAAGTCATTATGCACAAAAATATGTTCCTAAAATTCTATCTTCGACTCCTTTCGTGTTCTCTAACCCTAAACTGATATGATATGTACATCAGAAATTTTCTGGTTTCTTGATTCCTAACACGCAAATATGGTCCAAAATTTGTGCGTGCTTTTTATTTGAGGTTTGTGCTTCACATGGCTTGGGAGTATTTAGGGGTGATGATGTTCTATTTAGCAACATGCATGCCGGACATGTTGAGGTGAAAAAATTGTTTCTCTTGATGGAGATCAATTTGTTATGTCTTAATGCATTTTTTATATTTTTATTAACCATAGTGGTCATCATTTTTCATTCTAAGTATTTCAACTATTCTTCCTTTTGCAGGAATGAAAATTGAAGTATCACATTGCAAGCTACATGATTATAATTGGGCAAATGTATTTACTTTATCATAAAAATTTTTTAAACTTTCGATGAATGTAATATTTTCATTTTAATATAATAAAAAGCCTGTAAAATGAGCAACTGTATGACTTATAGTTTGACATTTATTATTTGTAGATTGCACTTGTGTTTATATGATTGTTTGTATCTTAGTATAGTTCTTCTTTTATTATTGCTAGGTTGCATGTTTAATTATATGGCAATATTTTGTCATAGTTTGTCTTTATTTTGATTAGGTTGAATGTGTATTTATATATGATATTATAATAAGTTCTAATTATATAATTTTTTCAATTGAGAATATTTGTTGAATCATTGTAGAAAAATTTGGAAAAAAATGAGTGCGTAAATATGCGAGTATGCATATTTTTTTATATTTATAAAATCATAAATTTAGTATTTTTCTTTTCAAATTAGCAAATAACTTTTCATTAGAAATTAGAAGTTGAAAGATGGCCCAGCTTCCCCCTCCCCAAAAAAAAAAAAAAAATTATTAGTTGAAAGATAGTCCAAAATCAATTGGGTGGTTGTTAGAAAGGATCTTCTTAAAGGCATTTGTTAGAAAGAATCTCATGAAAGAAAATAGGAGAATGAAGGAAAAAAGGGACAAAAAAGAGGCCCAAGCCCAACCTGAAACCAACCCAACCCGACTTGAACTTTTAGGTTAGGTCAGGTTGATGACCCGATCAGCTTCAGGTCGGGTCGGATCGGTCCAAACTTGACCGGAACCGTGTCCAGTCCTAGTAACAAATCTCAGATCAAAAACTAGAATTTCCTCTTGCCATAGAGATAGCATCAGGGAATGCGTAACTAATAATGTGCTTAAGGCACTAACATTTCATATGATCAATTCTTGGGCATTGCTTTGCAAAGAAAACATTATCTATTCTATAGGGCTGAAGTGAGAATTTATGCTGATGCAAATCTTGATCTTTTCAATACTTAAATAACTTGAGTTGCTTTGCCACCAACTTAAAGTATCCCTCAACAACTTACAAAAGTCAGTTTGGTGACGCACAACAAAATCATTTAAATAGTTAGGGAGTCTACAATGCTCCTCAAAATCATAGACGGGGGAGGGGTACCACAAAAATATCTATCTGTTTGAAATAGACCGTTCTTGCAGCATCTTACAAAGAGCATATGATGATTTTGAAATCCTATCCACATTATTAATGTAGTTAGTACATGATTTTTTATTACCGATCTTCATATTTGCTTATCCGCTCTCGACTATAGATATTCTGTAAATTCTATACTAGATAAATTGCAAAGAGAAATTTTCATAAAACACGACAATTCTGGAACAATAAAATAAATTTTTATTAAAAATCAGAAGAACCATTTTGCAAATTAGACTATAACATACAAAAACATCAAATGTGAACATATTGCTAGCAATATAAAGTAGCGAAGATTGTTCATTAAAATATGTGTGTAAAATCCCAACTGTACGGGTCAAACAAGTAATATAGTGGATTTTAAGTCTGAGTTGTCATCCCATGAGGAGTGATTTAGGGGTTACTTGAAAAATACAAAGGTTTTATACATACTTTTTAAAATTAAGGTATATGATGATTTTTTTTTGAAAAATCAGGTGTTTCAATTCTTTTTACATTGTGATATGACAATTTACAACACGAAAATCACAATTTGTCAAAACATCGACTCACATCAAAATAACTCACCAAAACACTGAGCCACACAAAAACAACTCGCCAAAACACCGACTCACACAAAAACAACTCGCCAAAACACTAAATCACACCAAAACAACTCGCTAAAACACCAAAAAAACAACTAAAAATCAAACACAACTCAAAAAATCGAGTCATAATAAAAACAACTCACTAAAACATTGAGTGAAATCAAACACAACTCCAAAACAGCAAATCACAACAAAAACAACTCGCCAAACACCGAGTCACGACAAAACAACTCGCCAAAACAATGATTCAAATCAAACATAACTCTAAAACACCGAGTCACAACAAAAACAACTTGCCAAGACACCGAATCACAACAAAAACAACTCACCAAAATACCAAGTCACGACAACACAACTCGATAAAACAACTAGTTGCAACAACACAACTACCACAGCTCAGCGGAACAACCCGAGTCACTGCCGACCTCCCATCACGACCCCACCGCGACCACCACCATGGCCACTGAATTAGATAAACAAAACAAATTAGACTCCAGTTTAGATCAGAGATAGCGACTAGAGAAGAAGAGGGTGACAATGATCGGTGATGGTGACCAGAGAAGAGGAGGTTGTCACTGCCTTAAACTTATTTTTACGTTATTTATTTGTTTATTTTTATATGCCCAGATGAATAGAAATCCTACCCAAATACAAATCCAGAGGTAATGCTTCTTAAAGAAACTGTAGAAATTGGATCCAATGATCTGGTTCACTGCACCATTTCAGACTAAATAAATAGCGTGTATAGAAATCTGCGACGCTATAGTGGTGGTGGATGAATATCGATTGGTGTGATATGCTTGGATGCATGCTGTCAGCAACTTCAGCTATCTTGTTCTCTACCGGTGATGAAAAAATGATGGTGAACGGTGATGGTGACTGGAGAAGAGGATGCCACCGGTGATGTCATAGAAGGGCGATGGCGGCGGCAGCGGAAGAGTGGCAACGGCAACAGTGCACAGAAGGAGAGCGATGTTTGGGTGGTGAGTAAATATAAGGTGGGGTGGGTGGGGCACCTGAATTCTCAAAAATTGTTGTGATGCACCTGATTTTTTGGTAAGGAGCTCAAAAACACCTTATTTCCCTAATTAAACTAATGATTTAAGTATTGAAAACCTAATTCACGCTTTAGTTGAAACAATCGAAATATGGATTTGTTTTTAAAAGCAAATAAATAAATAAAAGTAAAAATAAAGCAAGTTAAGAAGAAGTAAGTTATTTTTGAAAGTTTTCTTCAAAATTTTTATGAGCTTGGGACTCACAACTTCACCACCATTGATTTCTCTAGCTACCCGTTCAGTGATTTAATAAAAACCAATCTTAATTAATAATCGAATTTCACATAGTTAATCAGCTACCCTTCTCGAAGCTAGTTAATCCTACTTAACAGGCCCTCTCAACTATCTCTAACTGAGCGTATTATCAACCCTCTTAAGTGGATTAAAACAAGAAACTCATGCAAATATGCCCGAAGCTCAATTTACGTGATTGTATTAACCAGAAGAAAATCTCTTTGTCTTGTATAAATTAATGTCCTTTATCGCCTATTCTAATGCATGTATTCCTCTCTCGAGTTCAACACAAACCAATAAACATCCACCCACCGAGCTCTAATAGGTGAACATAAAACAAGCAACCATAAAGAATTAAATAGAAACTAATTTTTACGCGTTGAACCAACAAACTTGAAACTAGGGTTCACAAGGGGGCTATATCGTTCGTAACAAGAAAGGAAGTTTAGCTACTAATAGAATTTATAAAATTAAGCACAAAAGAGTAGGAATACATAACTAGGTTTTGATAAATAAGGCTGAAAAAATATTATTACACCAATATTCTTCAATCTCGAACTTTTCTTCAAAAATACCGAACCAATCTTCAATAGAAATCTCAAAGAAACTAAGTATTTTGTTGCATTGCTTAGTATCCTAATTCTCGCTAAGCTACCATTCTTTTAATTTCAGAAATCAACAAGTTGTTTCCTAATGTCCAACTGAGATTTTAAAAAAAATAAAGACAAAAACACGAAACTGAACAATAAAAATAGTAAAAACACCTAAAGCATGTAATTTAAAATATATGGAATAAGAAGCAATTCCTCCCCCACACTTAGACTCTACATTGTCCTCAACGTAGAATAAAAAAAATAGAAAGAGGGAAAGGAATAAAGAAAACGCAAAAAAATTTTTCTTTTATTTATTTTTCTTTTTTTAATAAAAACGGTGTGGTGCAGGCACATCAATTCAGCAACGCGCCCACACCGGACGCGCTGCTGAATTTCGTCAGATTTTTTTTTTGGCCAACTACCCTACTTCCTCATTAAAGAGCCATACCGCTATTCAAAATAAACATAAAAGATAAATGGACAATTAAACAAATCAAAAAAAAAAAAAAACTCGAGAATAGAAATACTCCCTTTCTGGGTTGCTTCCCAAGCAGCGCCTTTGCTTAACGTCGTTGGCTCGATCTAGCCTTTGACTGGCTAATTGGTATAGGGCCTCTTTGACAGCGCGTTACTGTCCTTGAACCCTTCATAGTCTGTTTAACCTATGCAAAGTCTGTTCAATCTCTGGGTCAAACAACTATAGATTTTGATTAGAGGATCATGTATTGGGTATTCAAAATAAAGAAAATAACCAAAATAATTATAAAAGTAAAACCAGTTAACACAAGAATGCTCAAATTAATCACAAAGTCCTCCCTGCAAGGGCGCCAAAAACTTGGCCACGTGTCGAATACGCCAAAATAATAAATACATTACTCAACTAAAATTAAAATAACTTGTAGAAGAGGGGAGCAAGGGTCGAACCATAGAGAATGTTGGATAAATCAAAGTGCCTTGTGTCAACTAGTAGGAAGGGGGTTTTGTGAAATAATAAATTAAAAAATAAAGAAAATAATAAAAGCAATTAAAACAAAAAGTAAAAAGATGAAACGCATGAATGTTAACTCCAGTTCTCGGTTCAGTTATGCACTTCACATGAAAGATAGTAATCAATTGCAACGCCGTTCTTACTTTTTTTCAAAACTATCAACTCTAGGCAATAAAACACCTGCTACCCAGATTTTCCCTCAAGTATATCTAGTCAAAACAAGTTTTTCAACCAGACCTTATCCTTTAGACAACCCAGAATAATATCTCTAGATTTAAAACAATGATTACATGAAAAATCAGGAAAATAAGTTAATCTAAGCAATAAATTCACAAGCCTGATCTATTTAACTTAGGTTATGTTATCCCTAATGATTAACAATCATTAGTCGCTACTTGAGAGTCAGGAAAAACAATCATTTAAGGATTGAATCCCAAATCTAGCAACAGAACATTAATTATTTAACGTAGCAGGCCTAAACTAGGTCAAACAATTAACATTCATAAGCATGAAGAGAAGTATAACACAATCAATTCCACAAGAGGGCAAGAAACAACGTTACTGAAATCAATTAATTATGAACAAGAAGTAGCCTTCCTCTGGTCTTGTCTTTGATGTAAAAATAAAGAATAGTATGAAACTGTGTGGGGAGATGTGTATCTTATTCCTATGGCTTGATGCCTTTATATAGGATCTAAAAACCCTAAGAAAACTAGTAAAATTCGTGTACAAGTTTATACCATAAAAAGAGTTCTAAAGGAACAAGGAAAATAAGAGAAAAATAGCGAAACGGGACAGTGCGGCTGCATCCGGCGGGCAGGGTGCCCACCCTAAAGATTCTGCTATTGTTTGCTGGTGTTGTGCTGCTGCACTGCTTCATGCCTTTTTTTCCTTTTATTTCAGTCCTTCTAGTTTTAGTACTTGATGTCTTAGTTCCCAAGCTCCAAAATCATTGCAATGTGCGCCCGTTCTTGATTCTTTTTATTTATTTCCCTTCTTCCTATAACACATAAACAAACCATATATAAATAATCAAATTAATATAATAAAACACATAGTAAAATACGAGTATGGAGAAATTAAACAATCTAATAAAGCACCTATCAAAGATCACGCCACAATTATTTTGAGAACAAAAGCACAAAAAGCTATGTATCTACTTTTCTATATTTATTTTCTTGTTATTTTTGATGTCACTTGTTTTGGCTGACTTCATTTTATTTCCAACTATAGATTTTGATATCTTTTGTATTAAAATTTGTTTCTTGGCTCTATCACTTTGACCTTTCTTCTCCATCTTCACTAAAAACTTGAATTCCTAGTCTTCAATTAACACCAAATTCTTGTAGTATGAGCTTTTTTCCTTCTACATTTGGTGGAGATATTTGTTGAAGATATTTAAAGCAAACATATTGGTCCACAAACTAATAGAAGTTGGAATTATTAGAAGTATCGGGAAATTACCATTAAAATTTCTTTTGCATACTGGACAACACCACAACCAACTAAGGTCTCTGCAGCATCAAATAAAGTGATAATAGCTTTGGCATTGCCATCAGAAACTATAAGCTTTAGAAGGAATCTATGGATATATGATGCATCTTCAACATTGCATTGAGTACATGATCGAAGTAGTTGGGTCGTAGTGGCTGGAAAATTTTTCTATTTAAAAATTTTATTTTTAATACACGTGTCGCTATGACATGCCTAAAATAAGTTTGAACAGTCATATTTTGCTGACGCGCTCGTCTAGTCAATATTAAATTTAAAATTTAATCATCCAAAAGGAAAATAAATTCCCAAGATTTCTTAAGGTCAATGTATTGAAATCGAAATTTGTGCTCTTCCGATCTAAAATATTTAACTTGAATTTACTAAACTTTTACTATAATTAAAATTTTCAACATAAATCGTTTTATGCCTAATTATTTGTTATCAATGATTCTTCCTATTTAAAACACTCTAATCCAATTCTTATTTTTATGCAAACATTCTTCTCAAATCATGGCCCAAATAAAGCCCAACAATTCAAAATATTTACTTCATTTGGCGAAACTCATTCAACCCCCTTCAAGAGTGTAACCCTATACACATAAATAACACTACTACCCATTCTCCTTCTCCAACCCACACATTCAGCAGCCCAGGTACATCTCCCTTTCTCCCTCCCCACTGTAATGTTCATGCTTCTCCTCTCCCTCTTCCTCTCCTTCCCTTTTGTCTTTGAAATACTACTAGCATCTCCACCATCTTCAACCACCTCCTTAAATCCTTTCAAGCACAACAACATCACCTTCATCACCATCTCCGTTCGGTCTACACCACGCCGGCACCAACCATCTCCACCGGCAAGCTGGCTAGAAATCGCCGAAAACTCATGAAATCCCAAAACTCCAAGTTCAACCACAGGCCATAAAATCTATACTATTAGCTTCACCTTGCCATGTAGAACCCAAATATGCCAATATTTTAGCTCGAAGCCTCCTCCACTTGTCGGAAAATGAATTTTTCAAAACAGGCTTCCATAAAAAACCTTCACCATTTGCCTAAATATTTACATAGATGAGTAGAGCTCATTGAGAGAAAACTTTTCCCCCTATTTTGGCGTAAAAAACACGATTTTTGGCCAATATTTTACCCCTTGGAAGTTTGTATATATACATATATATGTACATATAAGCATCTGCAGAAAACGTTGGGAATGGGCGGTTCTTTTGTAATTTTAAATAGTTATCATATTTATTAGCGGTTCCTTGGTATTTTGAGTAGAATAAGTTGATCCCTCTAGTTTAGGAACCTTCCAATTAGTCCTTTAAGTTATGTTTTCTTCCAAAACAGTTTTTAAAGTTCCACTTTGAAATGTTTTAATCCGCTGACTTTGAGAGTCATATTTTTCGGCCCCAATAATTTCTAAATTTAGCTATTCAGTCCCTATAAATTCTGAGCTTAGCCTTTTTAGTCCCCAGACTTATGATTTAAATCCTATTCACCCTTAATCTTAGTTCTTTCTCAATTTAGCCCTCAAAATCATTTGAAATACACTTTCACTCACATCTTACACTTTTAATTGTTTCACTTTAGCCCCTAAAGTTTTAATTTAATTGTTAAACTTTAATTTTCAACTCCTAACTTTAATTAATTTTCTTTATTGACTAGACAGAGCGGTCGGTCTACCTAGAAAGCTAATTTCAAGATTCATAGCTCAACTCCAAAAAACTAAGAGGTAGACTCTTTATTCAAAAAACCTTTTTAAGATTGCGCAATATTAATTGATTTGTACGGTGAATGTTATATATGGATATGTGATGATAAGTATTGCATATTATATGCATAAGATCTCTTGATTATGCGCATAATCTGTTTCATTAAGAATTGAGAATTTTCTTTTGCTATGCTTAGCTTGTTCTCATGTAAGAACAAGAATAAGGATAGAGAGATCTATTAAGAACGTGGACTCGCATTTATTATGTGGTGCTTGTTTACGAAAGAATTCAGGGTTTTACCCTAGAAGAATTTGCGTGTCTATGTGTACCATTTATTATATAAATTAATTGATATGCGCTTGAGTCTACTGAGTATTTCGTATGAAATACTCATTCCTTTGAAAATAACAAATTTCAGGTTTCGGAGCCGATGGTGAAATGTCAAACGGTGGCTACAATTAAATTGTATTACGAAAGATTGATGTTTGAAAACTTATTTATCTTTCCTGGAGAAACATTCGATAAACTCCAATTATTTTTGTGACAACTATCATGGATTGATATACTATATTTGCTTTCGGACCTTTTAAAACTTCTGTTGATTGTTGTCATTTTCCGCTTTAAATTATATTATAAGTTAGCAAGAAAAGTCAAACTAATACTCCAAGCATTTCAAAATTTAGGGCGTTATAGCTCCTCAATCCCACATCACTTAGGTGAAGAAAATGAGACTAGTTTATAAGTGAAGAGACCCACTCCATCTGATATGAGGCCTTTTAGGTGAGAACTCAAGTGCAAAACTATACGGGCTAGGCCCAAAGCGGACAATATGATGTCAAAGTGGAGCGGGTCGTTACATGGCTTATCTCCCATTGGATAAACTCTTCCACCACAGGAACTGCAATTCTCAAACCATGGGCTACTTTTATTTTGCACTTTCTTAATCTTCCCTATAATTGAACAGAACAACTCTTCAACATTCTCAAAAATTATTTCACCAAGTGATACCATCGGTGCTACTTTCATCAACTTAGAAGGTGGTGTGCTTTAATAGCACTTTCACTTATTACACTTGAGATCCTATAAATCAATGAAAATAATTACTCACATGATCATGTAAAAAAAGACATCGAGGTTAGAACACAAACATCTACCAAGTTTAGTGATGCGTACTTTCTCTTTTATGTTTGTTGCTTCATCTATATTCAAATATATTACTTGGTGTGGAAAAAGTGATGTCATATGCCAAATATAACAGTGTTATTTCTTTGCAATTAAATACTAATTTTTATGCAATAACTATTTTAAAGGAGACCTTCATAAATGCTTGCTTTAACATTGAACACATCAACTGTTGTAATCCTTTCAACACTCTCCTCTAACTCCTATCCTTCAATCTCAGCCAAGTCTCGCCACAAAGTTAGTTTGATTGTTTCCAAATACTATTAATGAATAGTACTTTATGCATCAATTACTATGATAAATATGTATCGGTTTTGAAGGCAATAATGATATTGGCGGTGACTCACATAGTAAAGTGTATACGCGTTGGGTTTTTGGCAAAGCCTAAAGTGGACAATAGGTGTCGTTGTGGATCTAAAAACTGTCGCCTATTGTTAACGAAAGGTGTCAGTTGTATTGCTAGGACCAACACCAAAAGTTATAAAAAAGCATCAATTCCAGCTTGACAACCGACGCCTTTTGTTGACTATTGGAGTCGGTTTTCAAGCCACACCCAACGCCTATTGCTTAGTTTTCTTTCGTAGTGCCACCCGCAATATCTATTGCTGGTAACATTGCAAAAGAAAATAACAAATGCACAATACACAACAAAGAAGAAACAACAACAATACTATTAATTTACATACTCTTTAAACCAATCATAATCAATATATTGTAAATCAATGTGTCAAACTACAGTCAATAACTACACCAAATATTACTCCAAACATTAACAATAATGTAATACATAAATTACTCTAAACCATTATAAACTAACTATAAATAACTCAAAACCATTGAAATGTACATACATATATACATATCTATTAGTAAATCATATTTAAAAAAAATCAAAAATTACGTAAATTTTCCATAGATTACTTAGCCCATTTATTCCGAATCTCATCAATGTTCACTTGGCGATATGATCTAGCTTCATATGCCTATAACAAGTCAAATGAAATACTAATGACTTTGTTAATAAAATATATATATATGCATGATTAGACAATTCTTAGTTTTCAGTAAATATTTATACTTTGTCAAGTGCTTCTGAATTATCATAATAGAGTGTGATTAGCTCGTACATATTTCTCATCTCACAATAGCCACACTCAATGGATCCTCATTGCTTAGCGCACCAAAATTTCCAAAAAATTGAAAATTAATATTAATAATGTAACCAATAAAATTTGAAACTTAAATAGTTATTATAACCTTTAAATTTTATTTTTCTTACCTTAACTGATTTACATATGGGAGTGTTACACTTTACATTCCATTGCGCCCACAATGTTCTAAATGCCCTAAAGCTTCAATATGCACAATTTAAACATATTCAAACTTACACAAAAAGACTATTATGCAATATTCATTGATAATTGCTTACATATTCAAGTTCGACTTAATTGCTAATTTGTGCTTAGACTGCAAGGAATCCAAGTAGCACACTATATTCCTTTCATAAGAAATCACAAGTAGCATCCTGTGATTGCTACAATATTTTTTAAATGTATAAGTTTGCATTTTAGTCACAAATAATTCAAATTAAGCAAAAGCAAAAAAATGAAAAGAATAGATGAACAGTAGTAACAGTCTCACTCCTCGTGATATGGTGCTAGAATGTAGTTTTTGTTCCTCAATTCTTTCAGTGAGTTGATCATGTAATCGAAACTTTCGTTGCTATTACAGTCAATATTAATCGTCGCGATCTATGTTGGACACGAAAACCCGATCATTTCAAACTGGAATACTTGGCACAATTGATGGAGGTACTTGAAATGCGTTTTACCAAAAGTTAATGTCAAATTAAAATTTATATGAAAATTTTAAGTGTGTGGGAGGAAGTGTTATACTTTAAAAATTTACAAAATAGGTACATTCAACCAATGTATCATCGTGAGTCTGTCAGTGATATCGTCGGCCGAGACATGAATCACAGACATCTTGTTGCTAGCGTGGTGAAACATGTCCATCCATCGTCACGTCAAAGAAATCTGAGTTAAGAGGCATTGTAATTGTCAAATTGTGAAATCTTTGGAGGGCAGGACTCAGGAATACCAAAGTTGCATTATCTCAAACATCAAATCTCAACACTCAACCCCTGTTTACCATTTTTCCCTAAATGCTACTTGCTGATCTTCCTATAATAAGAAATTGTTTACCATCATAACACATGTAACACAAAATCAACTATACAACAAAGCTTTTATATAACTTAAATTTATTACCTCACCTAAAATCACTAACGATGTGGTCCACTGAGTAAAGCTTCTGATTGCATCCGCTATCTTGAAATGGAATAGAGTTTACAATAGAAGATCCAAATCTCTTGCATTATCTGCTACATCCTCAAACAACACTTTCGAATGACTGGGCAAGAGTTGTTGATGGTGTACTAGAGTATTCGGGTTGGATGGGAAAACCATCCCTGTGGCCACAATGTGAGTCTCACTGTTAGAAACAACAGTGAGACGACACAGGATTGGCTTCTTCTGATATCCAATACAAGTGAAAATTACCGTTAGGCCGAAGTATTGGAATGAAGTAAATACATTCAAAAGCTAGATAATTTAACACTAAGTACCTTAACGGCAAGATGCTACTCAAGATTGACTTACTACAAGTCCGTGCTCTAACTGATGGACTCACTGCTAAATCGCCAAAAAATTCTGAATGTATCTACATGCCAAGGTCCTTGAAGATAGAGACAAACTATGACTGAATCATGTTGAGCTAGGCCTGCATATGTGTCGAAGTGGCCTTCTGTGTTAAAGTCTCCTTCTGACTCGCTCAGTGATGCTAGCCCCACCTCCGATACGATTACCTGTCAAATATCATCCAATAACACAACCCCACTCAGTCTTCTCTGGTAGGCGTGGACAAAAAAAAAACTAGAACCGAGTTAACCGAATAGAGACCGAATAGAAAAAACCAAAACCATTTAGGTTTTCTGAAAAAAATTGAAACTGAAACTAAAAACTAAATAATTTTTTTTAGTTTCAAGCTAAGCGAAAAATCAAACCGAAAACCATTGATTTATGGTAGAACTTAGTTTTGAGCCTATTTTTTCAAAATCTACAACATTTTTATATTTTGGTTACTATTTTTCAGTTTTTATGTTGTTTTTCCAATTTTATTACCATGTTCAGTTTCAATATTTTTTCCTACTAAAATTTGTTTTCATTTTTTCATTTAGCAAAGTGTGAATTTATTAAATAAAAAATGAAAGAAACCAAAACCAAACAAAACCAAAACTGTTCAACTTTGAAAACAAATAAGACCGAACCAAAATGGAAACTTAATTTTTCAGTTAACTTTCAGTCCTTTCACTAACTGAAACCACAAATCAAACGCCCAGGCCTTTTCCTGGTCTTGTCAGGTCAGCTATAAATATCCTTCTCGGTTACATACCCCCTCACTCGACCTAGATGCTTCTTCTTGCCAAGCGCGTCTGACAAGATATCCCAGTGTCTTTTTGAGATAAAGGTCCCTTGCTTGGCCTACTTGTGCTTTCTTTCTGTTAGACAAAATGAAAACTAAATATAAGTACTTATATTAATGTCAATTAACTAAAATTATGAAAAATTGAAAACTTATGCTAAAAATTTTCTTATAAACCCCTCTAGTTTTCTTGTTGGACATGTAATAAGTCCCATTGGGCATCTTCTTCGTCCTTACCCGAATCTAATATAAACTGCGATCCTCAGTCAAAAGAATCAAGCTAACTTGCCTACATAAGGAGGAGGAAGATAGGGGGTTGTAATAAGTCACTCTGGCCTCATCCCTGCATAACCAATAGAGACTAGAAAGTGTGAGTGCACATAATGTGCTTGACTTTTCTTCTCTTTCTCACTTTTCTCCTGAAAGACAAGTCATCATTTGATTTTAGTTTTCATGAGTGATAAGAAATTAATAAAAAATTATGCTATTACTATACCATGAACTCCTCAGTGTCATGATCTTTCTTGAACTACTCCCACCGCTCTAGCATAATGAATTCATAAAGTTCAGTAGGAGATAAATGTTTCTTGTGCTTCTTTTGATGTATTTTCGCACCAGCAAAGCCCTGAAGTCTTTCCATCTCACGTCAACTACTATCAATGCAGTCTTTTCCATGTTGTCATTCTCTAAATTAAATTGCTTCTGTGAGACAACAATGCTATACGATGTTATTGATCATATAAAATATTATACGATATCAATTAACTATGTATAAAGTGATTTGATATGGTGATGTCTTCCCAAAAAAGGTCCTCAAGGCCAGGTTCAACTGTATACTGCGCTTCTTTGTGTTGCTAGATGGTGAATCTAATGCACTTGAGTTGTCTGCCATCAAGAAGGGTCACTATGTGCCTGCATGCATATATAAAAACACAATCAAGTTAGTGTTACCAAAATTACACCAAGATAGTAACCATGAATAAAGCATGTAAATAAATAATATCCAAAGCTACAAGTACGATTGCAAGTAAGAGTCAATAAAGCATATAGGTAATATAGTAAAATAGTAAGGAAAGAAAGTAAGTAACTACGGAAAGAGCACATGCAATATAGTAGCAAGTTATGTATAACTTAGAATGTAGCTGATCTTACATGATTAACAATAACAAGCTATGGTCAATCCACAAGCCATCTCTATGATCTTATCGCATGTGATTTGCCTCCAAGTTATCTTCCCCGATAGATAATGGTTGTATACCAACAGAGAATGGAGGAGACTCATCAAATTTATCATGCTCTTCTTCATCCACCACATCATCAATGCCAACAATGCGTCTCCTGCCATCAACGGCAGGATCAACAATGAAGATGACTTTTTTTTATTGTGATACAAGTATGAAGGCTTACTCTGATAGCTTAGCCCACTAAAGTCCACTAGAGTGAAACCTGATTGGTCTATTCGAACATCATGCCAGTTTTCAACCTATTTACAGTGGAAGCGAAGAACTATGAGAACTTTGTAATCAAGTCCCCAATTTTCTTCAATGACACTATAATATGACATTCTGGCCTCCACTGGCCTAGTATCTACGACACTAGAATATTCTTTTGATAGTGCTACGAACGCCACTCCATTGTTTTACATCATGCTTTTATTATCCTGACGTTTTGTGTAAAATGTATACCCATTAGTGTCATATCCTTCATAAGAGGAAACATCCACGCCGGGGCAGTACACTAACCATTTTATTGTTTCAGCAATGATACTCGGTGTTTAGGACAGCTGTTATATCACTCTATCTCTAGAGGGTTGATATCTGCCATCCCAAATTACTGTCTCAGTGGCTGTTCTACCAGTAGAAAATTAACACATCGTCTTACTTTTACACCTTATGAATCTTATTATGTCATCTCAAACTGCCTTAATGCAAAACTCTTAAAAATTTAAAAATAGTCTACAACTCTAGTGCTCCATCCCTCTTCCAATGGCCAGTGGGCACAACCACCATAGGGAAAAAGAAAAAACACACTACCCTACCTTTGCTAGCCGATGCTTCGGGGCATTTTTCTCTTTTCGGTGCTTCATGTATGGTGATTCTTTTCCATAGAACAATAATGCCAAGGAAAATGAATCTATCCAACTTTCACTCATAACTAACAAGCCATAACCCCATTTATCTCTTTTGATTATTGAGAATAGATTTACGGGTAAATTGAACCAAAGCAAGTATCCACAATGGAGAAACACGTCACTTTTTTTCACCCGTCATTATAAAATTTGCATCAAAACATTTCAGTTGTAACTTATAAAATATATTTATATTGATTCGCCATATCAAATAGATTTAGATTTCTTATATTGTTGATCCCAAATTGCATAATACTTGTGTTAACATTTTCAGAGTACAGATCTCATGGCATTAGCAGTGGTAATAGGTAGTGTTGATGCCTGGAAACTTCTCTGCTGTGATTTGGTGTTACTGGATTTAGACTAACATTATGAGTTTTTTAGGATGAAGAATTAGAACTTTGGTGAGGTGGAAAAGATAGGTGATGTGTTAATTTTCTATTAGTGGGACAGCCACCGATATGGCAATTTCAGACGGTAGATCTCCACCCATCTCTGAACCATGTTATAAATGACCAATTGTGTTCATTAGTCAACCACCTCTCACCTTTCAAATGATTCTACCTCCTTAACATAGACATGTACTTGTTCGAATATGGATGAACCTCAATAAGGTGTTGTAAGATAAGGATGTGTGCTTTATCTCGTATTTCAGCCCTGAACACGATTTGTTTGAATCCAATTGTACCTTTACCTTTGAGTCGACCTTTGTGTTGAAATTTAGTAATACCATGGCCTCAACACCATTTAGGTAATTAGTACAAAATTTAATTGCCTCCTCAAGAGTATAACCTTCAATTATACTCCCTTCCGGTTGAGATCAGCTACTCACATATAGTTTTAAAACACCCATATATCTCTCAAATGAATACATGTATCTCAAGAATGCCAGACAAAAAATCTTAATTTCTCTCACCAAGTAAATAACTAAGTGTACCATAATGTCAAAAATTGATGGTAGAAAATACATTTCAAACTGACATAGTGTGATAACAACATTGGCCTGCAAATCATCCAACATCTCTGAATCGACAACTTTGCTATAAATTGAGGTAAAGAAGAAGTAAAGCTATGCTACAACATGTCTAACATGTTTAGGCAATATGCCTCCCATAAGGGAAAAGTGTTGCGTTAAGACATGACAATCATAGGGCTTATACCAACCAATTTCAAGTCCTTCATCGACATAAGACTCTTGATATTTGACGTATAGCCAGATGGAATTTTAACAGTATTTAGGCACTCACGAAAATTTGTTTTCTCTTGTCTAGACAAGGTATAGCAAGCGGGATTGGGGGGAGAGGGGAGTACACATGCTTTCCAGAATCCTAGATCGGAAGGTTAACTGGTCCTGTATCCCCATTTCTACCATGTCTTCTCTAACTATGATACCATCTTTCATCTTTGATGAAATGTTCAATAATGTTTCGATGATACTATCATACACACTTTTCTCTACGTGTATTACATTGAGACCATGTCTTACTTTCAAATTTGCCAGCATAATAGATCCTAGAATATAGTGCTCTTCCGATCTAGACTCTTCTATGAAGGCTTAAAAGTTTTATATAGAATACAATATTAATATTTTTAATTCTTTCATAAACCTTCTTTCCTATTAACGGCAAGCGGGCAACCCAAGTCTTGATTTTCCCATTGAAAGGCTTTTTTTCCTTTCAATAAGGGCGGTCATCTGAAGAAAGGTTCGATGACTCATAAATACATTTTTCTTATAGTTTTTTAACTAAAGATCAATCATCACATTTTTACTAATGGGGCATGCTTTAACTCATTTGGTAGTATAACCCAACAAGCTATCGTATTTTGGAAAGTCATTTATAGTATAAAAAATCATAGCACGTAATGCGAAATGCATCTGGCTATGCGCATTAAACACCGACACACCTTCATTCTACAACAATCTTAAATCATCAATGCGTGGCACTAGGTACGCATCTATGTCATATCCCTGTTGTTTTGGCCATGAAATCAATAACGACAATATGATGTACTTCTCCTTCACACACAACCAAGGAGAAAGGATGTAACGTGAGTTGAAGGTGTTAGGAGTTCAAGTTAGCGTTAAAGGAGTTTAGAATATCTCTACAACGTAATGTATGTTTCGGGATAAATGCGATAAAGATCAAGCGACAGAGCAATGGGAGTTGTCTTTATAGCATGACAAAAGGCAAAAAAAAAAAAAGAGGATTCTTTTATAGTTTTTTTTTAATGGTGGTCAAATGTATTTTCCAAAATCAAGTAGTTTCTTTTTCTTTGTACTAAACTTTCACGCGTTAGTGGATTTATTTTTCTCATAGCGTGGGTACCCGTGCTTTTTCCCTTTTAGGTTTTCTCGTCAACAAATCTGGTGTTTATTTTGCGTTTATTTTTCTGCACTAGATTATGGGCATTTACTATTTACTATTCATGTTTGCCGGACTAGGATATATCCTGACTTGTTCATGATGTTTATATATTATCTGATTCAATCTAGATATATCCAACTGTACTTAATCAGACTGATTTGTGAATTAACGTATTACTATATGTGCTATAATTAGTTATATATGTTCTTTGCTTTATTGATATAGAATTTACATTGAGGTATTGTTAATCAGATAATTAATTAAATAGCCCTACGTAACTTGTGTCCACAAATACTTTACTTGTTTACAATCTTACATACATTAAGATACATAACTGTAGACATAAAAAGTTTCACGGGGTTTATTTTTGTCAATTGGGTCGATGTTGAGTGAATTAGCCTACTTATACATTTTAAACTTGTAATTCTCGTTTAACTTAAAAGAGCCCATTAATTCGCGGGAGGCCCATCTTACTTTCAAAGGCCAGTCTTACAGTCAAAACTCGACCCACGGCCCATCCTACATTTTCTTGAAACTCTAGGAGATCGGAAGAGCGTCGTGGCCTTCGGTTCAATGAAAATCACAAATGACAAGTGCACAAAAACCCTGAAGACCTGGAGACGCCAAAACTCTCCCAAAATCAAATCAAAGCTGCCAGAGCACAAAAACCCTGCAGCTGAAGCCGGAAGATCAAAATCTTCCACAAATCAAATACAAGTCAAATCCAAGTCCAGAAATCCAAATTCTTCGAAGATTCAACAAGTTCGTGTCTTCAACAAATCCAGTTCAAATTCTGAAGTTCAGGATTCAAGCCACTGGCCCCTACTTCAATAGTTCGATTGTTAATCAGAGGATTCACAAGAGAGTTTTTCATTTATTTGTAAAATCTCTCAAAATTGTATTCGTAACAATTTACTGTATTGATTAATACAAATAATTGTTCTACAAATTTCTTGGCACTCCCAGTGGGACCTTCTTGCCTCTCATCTTTCGATCAACCAAACTCTCAAACTTTAAGAAAATCAAACATGTCAAGCGACAAGGGAAAAGGAATTGCGGTTTCTTCTGAGGAAACACCCACCAAAATTTTCCATGCAACAAGAGCCCAGACGAAAACTGGAAAAACTCAACTTGTTGCACTATTGAGAAAGTTTTCAAGCAGAAGCAACAACAAAGCCCTCAAATTCAAGAAGACGGGTTCTAGTTCTATGAAAAGTTCTGTGAATCTGGCAAAAAGTCCTAAGGCGGACTCTATTTCAAGTGGTAGATCTGTTTCTGGGTCTACCACAACTCTTTCTCCATGAAGATGGGCTGATTACTCTTCATCTGAAGGATCCATCACCGAAGTCATGATGGTAGAAGTAGACGACCAACTTCAAAAAATGGCCATGGCTATCGAGAAACTTACCATGGCTTTAGAGGAAAAAGATGTCCAAATCGCGGAACTCATGCAAAAGCTTGAGCTACAAAGCTCAGCAACAGAAGCCAAAAAGGAAACTGCTAGCTCTTCTTAAGTCATAGACTTGGGGTTCAAGAAAATAAACAAAAATAAGATCTGCATGACCGAGCTGTGGTGCAAAATGTGATACGTAACACCGTACAAAACTCAGTTGGATCTTTATCCGTCTAGCAATTGCAACACATGATTTCTGATACAATCTGTGCACAGTACGGAGGTTCACCACAGTCTTCGATGATATATGCCAAGCCTTATAGTCGTCGTATTGATGAAATAAGGATACCTCTTGGCTACTAACCTCCAAAATTCCAGTACTTTGATGGAAAGGGTAGTCCCAAACAACACATAGCTCATTTCGTCGAAAGCTATAACAACGTGGTACCTATAATGACACCATGGTGAAGCAATTTGTACTTTCACTGAAAGGTGCCACTTTTGAATGATATACTGACTTACCAACTGGATCAATTGATAGTTGGGACCAACTTAAGCGTGAGTTTCTCACGCACTTCTACAGCACTAGGCAAACTGTTAGTCTTCCCAAACTCGTTAAGACAAAACAAAATAGGGACGAACCAGTTGTGGAATACATCAAGCACTGGAGAAATCTCATCCTTAACTACAAAGAACGCATCAGTGAGTCTTCCTCAGTTGATATGTGTGTTCAAGGCATGCATTGGGGATTACTTTATGATCTCCAAGCCAATATGCTTCACTCCTTCAAAGAGCTGGCCACTATAGCTCATGGCCGAGAGATCCAAATCGCAAGGCACAGAAGTTACTTGCCAAGTGACCCGTGCGACAAGAAAGAGGTAAAAAAGGAGCCAAAGAAAGATAGTGGCAAGCCAAGCAAGTCAAAAGAAGCCATGGCGGTTTCCACTGTTCCTATGAAAATTAGCTTCTAAAAAGCAAGTTCAAAATCGAGTATAAAAGCAAAGCCTGAATACAAACCAAACCTAGGGAATGGTCAAAAAAAGGGCTTCCACACTTTAAAAGAGCTCGAAGAAAAAGAGTATCCATTTGCAGATTCAGATGTTTCTAAAATTTTGGAACAACTTCTCGAGCAAAAGATAATCAAGCTTCCAGCATCAAAAAGGCCATAAGAAGTAGGGCAAGTCGATAACCCAAGGTACTACAAATTCCATCAGATCATCAGTCATTCAGTCAAAAAATGCTTTGTGCTAAAAGACCTCATTGTCAAGTTAGCCAAAGGAAACAAGATCAGGCTCGAAACCGATGACAATTAGACTGCTGAATGTGCAATGATTTCATTCGGCTCGTTCAATCTGGTGCCAATTTTGGAAGGCAAAAATATCTTCCCGCTTAGATATGAAGCTGCGCAGCCTGTGTCTGAGTCGGTCAAGTTCGGGCCTCATCTTCCAGAAGGAGCCAAACAAGTAAAATTTGAAGTTGATGGGAAAGTCACTATCACATACATCTATCCAGGAATGGATGAACCTCGCGCTCCAAACCAACCAAATTTCTATGATGTCATGACAGATGACCTTGACATATGGATATCTGACACAGAAGATGAATTTGGTGGTGGATGGTACACTGTTAAAAGCAAAAAGCACCGGCGCCGAAGCTCAACTAAATCAAAGAAAAATTCATCTTCATATCCTTCCAGAAAGCAAACACGGGGGGCATGTCAAACTGATGTTCAACCTGTTAAAAAGGCAACATCAGGAAAGAATCAAGATAGGTGGACTTTGGTGAAAAGATGAACTCAAAAGTCTTCAAAGCCTTCACAGTCATCCAAAAATAACAAGCAGTCAGAACAGAGAATATGGCCAATAAAAGCTCAAACAAAGAAATTTCATGCTAAAAAGGTCCCAAATTCTGCAGAAGTGAAAGAAGTTTCAGGTTATTCTCCAAGACCCGTGACGCTTGGAGAATATTTTCCTCAAGGATTCTTCGACAAAAACTCCTTCACTTCGTGTGTCACTAATGTGGATGAAGAAAAAAGTCAAAATGTGATGCAGAGGAAAGTTCCAAAATGAAGAAGGTTGTCTCACAGCGGGACCCGCTTCTTTCTGATACAACATTGTCAGAAGTTTTGAAACTGCCATACAATAATCGTTTCGCTTTAGCTTCTGTATCGATTGATCCAGAAAATTATCAAGATCACATCATAGAACTTACCAAATCTGAAACTCATCATGACTGCATGGTAATCATCACATTCACTGATGAAGACTTACAACTTGAGTCTCGTTTGCATAATAGACCGTTGTATATAAGCAGTCATATTCAAGACTATTTATTCAACCGAATATTGATCGATTGCAGCTCTGCTATAAACATTATGCCAATAGAAACAATGAAGAAGATTGGCATAAAGGAAGATAACCTATCTAAGAGCAACATCATGATCCAAGGATTCAACCAAAAGGGTCAACGAGCGATTGCCATGATCCGCCTAAAATTGAAAATAAGAGAGCTAACCTCCTCCACACTCTTCCATGTCATTGATGCCAAAACATCCTATGAGCTACTTTTAGGACGAGTTTGGTTGCATGAAACTAGAGTGGTGCCTTCAACTTGGCATCAATACTTCAAGTACTACCAGGAGGGAAGTTAAAATGTGTAGTAGCTGAGTCAAAGCCATTTGAAAAAGAAAAATCCTACTTTGTAGATGCCAAATCCTACTTGGAGAATGAAAAATCTCACTCATCAAGTTTGTTTGTAGCCGGATTCAAAAACAAAGATAGTAAAGGCAAAGATCCTAAAGTTGCTCCGATTTTGCCCCATCAAAATATCACTAGTAAATCAAAAGTTAACTGCGAAGGACCATCCAAACACGAACAGTATTTGTTGCCAAAAGATAGCAACTGTGAACTTTTCCATTACCGAATATTCCAAAGGTAGTCTTGCCTCATCTACTCGTCCAAGCCTCAGAAGACAACAAAGCTTCATCATCTTCACCAAAACTTCAAAAGGAACGAAAATCGTTAAGTGTTGAAGAGAAACCATTGAAGCAAATCTTCAAAGGGTGTTATAATCCTCAAGCTAAGAAATTACTTGAAAATGCAGGATATGGAAAAGGAGAACCTCGAAAGTTAGGTGATCTTGATGATGTTCTTGCAAGTGGATGTGAACCTTCAAGAACAAATACATCTCAACCAAAATATGGGTTGGGATATAAGCCAAGCCAACCAAAAGGAATGAAGGTCAAGAAGGTCTCTTCAAATCCAATCATGATCTAGATCGTTGAAGTTCCTGATGAGGTCGTAGAAGGACCACGACGATCAGTGTTTGATCGAATGGAGGGTGAAAATGCTAGAATATCAGTATTCAGTCGATTAAACGCAGAGACTTCAACAAAAATCGACCTGAAAGAAAAACTGTTCGTCTTCCAAAGATTAGGCAGTAACAATTCCACCACTGATCATGAGCAGAGGCAAGGTTCTCAAAGGCAATCTGCATTTTCTCGATTGGGAGTAAAAGCTGCTAACCCAAGTCCAAAACCACATAAGTCAAAAAACAGACGCGAAGGCAAAAAATCCAAAGCACGTCAAAATAAAAAGGCAAATGAGGAGAAAGTTTCAGTCAACCACATTGCTTTTGAAGAAACATCCGATTTAGGATCTGAACATGAAGGAGCAGAAGAACCTGAACCAGCTCCACTAACATTTGAAGAAGGTGGGCAAGCAACTGTGGATGACTTGAAGCAATTGAATTTAGGAACAGATGAAGATCCAAGGCCCGTGTTTGTTAGTGCTCTTCTCAGTCCAGAGGAAGAGGCTGAATACTTCACACTATTGCAAGAATACAAAGATGTTTTTGCGTGGCCATGCAAAGAAATGCCAGAACTAGATCCCAAAGTTGTGGTCCATTACCTGGCTGTAAAGCATGGAGCTCGTCCAATCAAACAGCCTCAGAGGAGGTTTCGTCCAGAATTGGTTTCTTAAATTGAAGTTGAAATAAACACGCTTATCGAAGCAGGATTTATACGTGAAGTTAAGTATCCTACTTGGATTGCCAACATCATCCCTGTTCGAAAGAAAAATGGACAACTTAGAACATGTGTCGATTTTCGAGATTTAAACGAGGTTTCCAAAAGATGATTTTCCGTTACCATTAACGGAACTGATGGTCGATGCAACTACAGGGCATGCGACTCTTTCTTTCATGGACGGGTCGTCTGGGTACAACCAAATCAGAATGAATCCCAAAGATGAAGAGCTTACAGCATTTTGTACCCCAAAAGGAATATACTGTGAAAAAGTAATGCCTTTTGGACTGAAAAATGCGGGGGCAACCTACCAAAGGGCAATGCAGAAAATTTTTGACAACATGATGCACAAAAAGGTAGAGTGTTATGTCGACGACCTGGTGGTCAAGTCAATGAAACGAAGCAATCATCTCCAAGACTTGAGGGATGTTTTCGAAAGACTTCATCAGTATCAGTTGAAAATGAACCCACTGAAATGCGCATTTGGCGTCACCTCTGGAAAATTCCTTAGGTTCATTGTCCGGGATCGAGGCATTGAGATAGATCAATCAAAAATTGATGATGTAGTCAATATACCAGAGCCAACCTACCTGCGTGAGTTAAAAAGTCTCCAAGGAAAGCTTGCCTACATCTGGAGGTTCATTTCAAATCTCACTGGATGATGTCATCCATTCAACAGATTGGTAAAGAAAGATGTACCATTTGAATTGGATGATGCTTGCAAGAATGCATTTCAAAGCATCAAACGACATCTATCTTCTCTGCCAGTGCTTACAGCCCCAACTCTAGAAAAACCATTGATCCTTTATGTTGCGGCACAAGAACACTCATTAGGAGCACTACTTGCCCAAGTGAATGATAAAGGAAAAGAAAGTGCCCTTTATTACTTGAGCAGAACATTGGTAGGTGCCGAGTTAAAATATTCACCTATTGAGAAAATATGTCTAGCGTTAATCTTTGCAACTAAAAAGCTAAGACACTACATGCTAGCACATACGATTCATCTTGTTTCACGGTGTTTATTTTTGTCAATTGGGTCGATGTCGAGTGAATTAGCCCACTTATACATTTTAAACTTGTAATTCTCATTTAAATTAAAAGAGCCCATTAATTCGCGGGAGGCTTGTCTTACTTTCAAAGGCCAGTCTTACAGTCAAAACTCGACCCACGGCCCATCCTACATTTTCTTGAAACTCTAGGTTTTATCTATAAATAGAGGCCTTTGATTTAATGAAAATCACAAGTGATAGGTGCACAAAAACCTTGAAGACCCAGATACGCCAATACTCTCCAAAAATCAAGTCAAAGCTGCCAGAGCACAAAAACCCTGCAGCTGAAGCTGAAAGATCAAAATCTTCCACAAATCAAATACAAGTCAAATCCAAGTCCAAAAATCCAAATTCTTCGAAGATTCAACAAGCTTGGATCTTCAACAAATCCAGTTCAAATTTCGAAGTTCAGGATTCAATCCACGTGGCCCCTATTTCAACAGTTCGATCGTTAATCAGAGGATTCACAAGAGGGTTTTTCATTTATTTGTAAAATCTCTCAAAATTGAATTTGTAACGATTTGCTGTATTGATTAATACAAATAATTGTTCTACAATAACAAATTCCTTTCACTAATTGAGGATAAGATTTTTGAGAATTCCACAAAACACGCACTTGATATGTTATCAAGAATAAACTCTATAATTTTATGTACCTCAGTATTTGTTGTTCATGGGAAATTCAATTTCGTCATTCACATTTGAGTACGAAGGGTTGATTGCTCTTATTTTTTCCATGTTTTTTTTTTTTTTGCCTTTCTCAAGCATGGTAAAGAACTTGTCGATTGTATCCTTAAATAGAATAACCCTAATCTTACTTCCCTTCAACAAAATTTAAAATATATATTAGTCTAATATTGAAATTTTTATAAGAGACTAATGAATAATTCTGATGTTAAAAAGTACCTCCTCGTCACACAAAATCAATTTTAAAACTTGAGCAGGACCGTTCTTATTAGTGTAGCTTTGATGGAACCTTTCTAAAGTATATGTACTTTTATGGTCCACTCTTTTTGAAGTACGAATATTTTTATGCTCCATCTTCTTCAAATGCAATCAATTGTCTTATAAAGATGTGATATGAGTCTTTGTTCAGTGACAACAATCCTAAATAAAGATGTGATATGAGTCTTTGTTCAGTGACAACAATCCTAAGGACACCCACTGAAAAAAAACAACACATATATTTTTTATAAAAGGAAAAAAAATAGTCATTTTCCAACTAAGAACCTGAATTATTTGGAGGATTAATGGATGAATCAAACTCCATCTCTAGCTCTTTCGATCTAGCTACCAACGTATAAAATAAAACAAGCAAACGTGGACGGATGATTTCAAGCATCTTAATTGCTAGAATATTGAAAGCAAAAGTGAAGCCAAATTTTAATTGGGAAAAAAAAAGAATGAGTATAATATTTCCACATTTAAATAGAACTCTACACTCCTTCACAAAAAAAAAAAAAAACTCTACACTTTCTAGAAGCTAAATCTCTACTAGTTTTACGTTTACTATATTCAACTATGTGCTGCAAAGGAAAATACCAAATCAAATTATATCTTAACATTATTTAGTATCAAAACAATAAGTAATGTATGGTTAGTCACATTGAACTGCAGTATTTCAATAATCTTATTGTTAACTAATATTTCGATTTTTTTTATATGTTACTCGATATGGAATATTATTAAGTGAACTCAGTAGAAATAGTAAAAAAATATCCATCAAACCCAATACGCTCGTAATTAGGTCAGGGATGTGATAAAGAAAATCAGCCCAACTTAAGAATTGGTCGGGAAAGGTTATCATACTTTTTACCCATATTCGACACGTTTAACCATTTCTTGTATATTTACTAAAAATTCTATTGGTTTCAAATGTAAAAGGATAATAAAACTTATAAATAAAGTTTAGTAATTTCAAAGGACACCACCATGTTTATAACACTATTCATTAAGTAAAAAATAAAAATAATATATATAGATATATAAATGGGCCAATAAAATAGTAATTACCCATCTCGGTCCGCCCAACCCATTTGCCATTTAAGTGGGGATGGGTGTGGGGATAGGACGAAAACATTTTTTGATGGGTAGGGTAGGGCGTATAACATTCTCAATCCCAACCTGACCCATTGCATTCCTAGACCTCGAGAAATAAAAAAATTTATTTTTGTCTATGATTGTATCAGAATTTTGTAAACTATAAAACGTTAGTTAAACAATTTTTATCCATATATTTATTATATACAAAAGAAGTAATCTGATAAAGACTCAATTTAAAAGCATATAAAAATAATTAAAAATTAACAAACATCAGCTAAAAGAAAAATAGTCTAATCCAAATTAAGAAATACTTTTTAGATAAGATATATATATTATACTATCAAATGATGTACATATATGAAAGGGAGAATTCTACGTTAAACTCAAAGCTTCTTGACATGTCATTACGATTCTGTTATTCTATTGTGCTGGATAAAGAAGAACACAAAAACTTAAAAAATGGTAATGTGTAAGGCACATCGATTATCTATCTTGTGAAATTAAAATGAAGACAATAAATGTATACCAAGAATTGTTCCTTCAAAAAAAATGTATACCTATAATTGAGAATGGACTGAATTTTAGAAAACATACAATGAATCTGTAACCATTTTGATTATATATAGAGAAAAATATACAGATTTACATTTAATGGAATTAATTATCACTTATTATTACAAATTATCTGAAGATAATTGCATAGCCCCATTAACGATGTCAAATTTGGACGACCTGGATGTCATGAGCTGATGGTGCAAGTCACATGCACGATGACCTACAAGAAGGCCTCAATGGATACCCTTGCAGCCTCCCGTGTAGGAATAAGTACCTAAGGGGAAATAAAAAGGTAAAGGTATAGAATGTGAAAAATATGATTGCGACTTACCATAGAAAAAGTGCCATACTTTTTTTATAGGGAACAAAGACAGATAGTGATGAAATGTAACTTCATAGGCCGACAATTAGGCCTTTTTACTAGGCCCATATGAGAGAATAAAGCCTACTTTATTGTTAGTCAATTTTCTCCTTATCATAGGCCCCCTGCATATGAGGTCGAAATCGACTTTAATATGCAGAAAAATTTTTTCTGGTAAAATGCCGCATTTTACACACACTGTGCTTATATTTTTAGAGCTGGATTAATGTATCCTAGTGTGTATAACAATATTATAAGACCAGATGATATTATTTTACGCATATACGAGTGGGCACATTTTTCCATATACTTGGGAAGTAAAAAGATGTCTATAAATTTACCATTGCCAAGCTTTCATTTTTACTTTAGCACATACCCGGCATTTTCTCTCTTTTTAAAATTTCTTTCTCTTCAATTCCTAAGTCTCAAGCTATTTCTTTGTGTTTTCATCTGATTTGCAACTTCAGGTCACTAGGTAATTTTTTCATTGTTTCTGTGAATTATAATGGTTAGCAGAAAGTTGAGGGTTGATAACCTTAGGATTTTAGAGGACCTTAATGAATCCTTAGAAGTGGTACCTTTTGATTTTTATCCTTCTTCAATGGAAGATAGTCGGTCTTGTATTTTGAATTCCTGTTATAAAATAGGGCAGGTCAAGGATGACAGCAATGAAGGGGAGGTCAGGGATGAACAAGACGAATTTTTCAAAAGATTTTTTTTCTATAGATAGAAATCGTTTAAAGAAGCACAAAATTGTGAAGTTCATGAAAGAGTCTGTCTTTATCCTCACTATTTTTAAAGAGTTCCAAGTTCTCACGATATGGCTTATGAGTGTGAGGAGGCAAGGTGACTGTATATAGGTCACAATTGGCCTCGGGTCTTAGATTCCTTTCGAACTCTTTTTTCTTGGACCTTCTTCAAGAGACTGGGGTGTGTCTTGGGCAACTAGTGCTCAGTAGTTGGATATTTCTGAGCTATTATTTTATTTTGACCTGTGCCATGGGAATTTCACTGAGCATTGATATATTTGGGCTTTGCTTTGACCTGAAGCCCAGCATGACCCCTAATTGTTCTTTTTATCTATTTCGGGTCACTACTGTTGGATACTACATTGGGTTCCTTCCTCTCAAAGAAGGTGGAAGGATGAGTTCTTTTACATCAACCCTGTGAGTGGGGCATTTCCCTTCCCTAATAGGTGTCCCATTGTGAATGTGAAACACTTTAATAAGGTTAGGTCAACTGATGTTGAGCTAGTAGTCGATGCCATGAGAGTGCGTGATAACCCTTTATTGAGTGAGGTAGCCCATGACCTTTTTACCTCACCGATATTGAAGATGACTGGTATCGGAGTGAAGGGTAGGTCATTTCATTGGCTTATAGCTGAGTTTCGCTTTCTTTTTGTTTGGAGTTAACTTTTCGTCGTGATTTGTGTTGGGATGTCTGAGTTGAGCAACAATATTCTGATGAAGGCAGCTAAAGCAGCCGCTAAAGAGGCAAGGCAAGTACATCAAAATGCTAGGGAGGAACTTAGACCTAATCTGAAGTGAGTCCATGATTAGGGGTCCTCCAACCCCAAGGCTTCATAACTTGTTAAAGGTGGTGAAGGAAAGGAGAAAGTTGCTAACACTCCTCGCCCTGCATCCCGTCCTAGGAAGACACACAAACCACCTCGAGGCTTGAGTTCCCCCTCTACTCTCTCCAAGTTAAAGGTCATTGAATGACTTCAAAACAGGATTAATGAGTGATGTTGTAAATGAGTATAAGGATGGTGTTGACCTGATAGTCGGTGTTGAGAATTTTCTCTATGAGATGGCTAAGATATGTTTCTTGTTCTGGAGATACCTTAGTTGGTTTAGTTTTGTTTGATCTTTTGATTTTGTTCTTGGCAGACTATTAGCATTGGCTTTGGGGCTATGTAAAATACTCTTAACGGGAACAACATTGCTGTACAATAACAATTTTAGGTCCAATATAAAACTTAGAGAGCTCTTAACTTTGAGAAAGTGAACACTAAATTAAAAGCTAAAAAAGTGGCTTTGAGGTCGTAGGGCCAGAGGGATCAGGAAGGTATGGAAGCTCTGAGAGCTCTGCTCGAGCAGCTTCAAATGGAAAGAGCTTAGGACATTGAAGAGGTTGTAAGGAAGTTCAAGGGGAGCGAGAAGTATACGATAGATAAGGGCCTCTATGCCCTGGATATGTATAAGTGTGGTTTGATGGAATCAAGAGCTTGGTGCCACATCCACGCACCATATCTGAATACAGAGCTGCTACCCAGGTTTCTTTTTGGCGCTTAGAGCCTTGACTTGAGGCCATATGGCTATCCTACTCCTCAACACCCATATGGTAGTCCTACTCCTCAACACCCTTTAAGACAAGACGATGACATGTATGAAACCTTTGAAGAGGATGAACAAGACAACCAAGATGAAGACAATTAGCAAGATGGACTCTCTTTACCATGATCTGCTTCTGTGATCTTTTGTTTTGGGGTATACCCAACGGCTTGTATTTGATCTTTTTGTTAACTCTTTAACATGTTCTAAATTAACAAGTATGTTTAGACTTGTAGGTTGTAGCTATTGTTTAGCTCGGCTTTCTTTTCTTTGTTGCTTGCTTATGACTTCATCATGTGTACTCGCTTCTTCTTGACTTTTTATTGCGACGTATCAGTGGTATGTTTTACCTATGTCCATCATTTTTTTTACAAGTCTTTTGTATGACCTGCACCTTACATGTGATTTACACATGATGTATTCAAGTATACTAGCTATTTTTTAACTAGTAAGTGGCCTGTTAATTGAGGTTGTGGCTCGTTGTACAAGTCTAGCATTTTCACTCAAGTACATTAGCTATTTTTGTACAGGTGTAGCAAGCGACCTGTTAATGGAGGTCGTGACTCCCCATACAAGTCTAGCATTTTCGCTTAAGTATATTAACTATTTTTGCACAAGTGTAGCAAGTGACCTATTAATGGAGGTCGTGACCAGGGATGGACCTGAATAGAGGCCCAGCAAGCAGCTGCTTAGGGCCCAAAAATTGAGGAGGCCCATTTTGCTTTTTTTTCAGTTTTGAAATTTGCACAGCCCAACATAACTGCATAAGGTCCATCAAGTTGGGCCCAAACTTTGGCAATTAACAAAAGCTGAAGCCCAAATAAAAAAATTGACGTAACTTTGAACCCAAGGAGGCAAGGAAAAAAAAAAGGCCTAAAGATCGATGTTTCTTTCTAATGAATGAAACAAACTCCCTGACCAGTGACCACGAATGAGTAGACTTCACGGTTCAGACAAGAGGCTGACAGTCATCGGAGGCCCAGAGTCAGACAAACCTTTATCAAAATGTAGAAGTTAAACTCGCAAATCACAATTTGAAAGGTTAGGGTTTTTCTTATTAATTACAAGATGATTACTTGATTGTTAAGGACTTAAGGTCTTGATTTTCTTTAATTTTTCTTTTCTAATTTGATTATTAAAGACTATCAAATTATGACTAATCTATTGTGCTTTGTCCTTTGTGAAAATAATTATATTGTTTAATCTTTATGACTTTATGCAAATGTGTTATGTTAGGTATAGGGGTACTAGCTACTGCTCTTTGTTTAATGTTTTAGATTTTATGTCGTTATGTGCAGAGATATAATGTAGTGTAGTTGTGGTCCCTTATTGTCGGGTCATGGGTGTTGGACTTTCGGCTCTTCTCCTTGTGTTTCTAACTTCTATATCTTTTTCAATATTTTTAGCCTTTTAGGTGTTTCACATAATGACAAAATGAATAAATTGTATGAGTTATTCAATTTTTGCATCTCTTCTTTTCTTGGCTCTTGCTCAATTGATTTGTCTTATCTCTCTTTGTAACTTAAATAATTATAAATTTATTGATAGTCTTAATTTTCTCCTTTATTGTATCATTGAGGGCTCATTTGCTCCCTTTTGATATTATGTAGAAAATTATACAAGAGTAAGATGCCTCCTAAATATATGTCTAGTGCTCAAAAGAGGAAAAAGAAGAAACAGGAGATTGAATTAAGTCAAAGTCAAGTGGGAGATATAGATAAGTATTTTAAGTTTAGTAGTAAAAAAAGATTACATGAAGAAGATACGATTACAGACTTGGAGAACCAAATTGAGGAACACTGAAAATGATATTGTAAATGAAGTCAATGATAAGGTCCATGAGGATGTGGCAGAACCTTCTAAGTCAAACAAATCGGTTAGGCATGAGGAAATGAATGAACCAGTTGAGGTCGAAGTTCAAGCTGAAGAGGCTAATCAAGAAAGTCTTTTATCTGTCAATTTGGAAGATCCAGAGAATTGCAAAAATATTGATCATAAAATGAGGGATTATCTAGTTGAAATGGGTCCAAAAAGAGTTGATGGAATCGTGTTTCCTAAAAATGAAACTGGTAGACATTTTGATTCATCACAATATACAAAAATACTACCAAATGGACAAACTATTGATATAAGATGGCTAGTTTATTCAACATCATTGGACAATATTTTTTTCTTTTGTTGCAAGTTGTTTGCAACACATGACATTGAATAAAATTGGGGTTTTGGATACTGGAGGATTTAGAGATTGGCGTAATATGTACACTCGTCTCACAAGTCATGAAGGAAGCAAGGAGCATATACATTGCATGACTAGTTGGAATAAATTGGAAAACCGTCTTAGAGAGAAAAAGACAATAGATGAATTGGAACAATTACAAATTGACAAGGAAAAAGAATATTGGAAAAATGTGTTAAGAAGGATAATTGTAATTGTGAAAAGACTTGATCGGAAGAGCTCTTTGTTGAAAATAATGGCCTATTTTTGTAGATGATAGAAATGATGACCGAGGTTGATCCAGTATTGACGTGCTCAAGCACGTGAGAGATATAATACACATACCTTGGCCCCAAAATTCAAAATGAATTGCTCTTCCGATCTCAGGTGAAGTCAGAAATATAATTATTAAGAAGGTGAAAAGTGCAAAATATTTATCAGTTATACTTGACTGCACTCCTGATGCAAGTCATGAAGAGTATTTTATGTCTTGGCTTGTAAGATGTGTGGATGATTCAACAGGTGAGCCGACTTAGTAGAGTTTTGGCTTGAATTCTTAAAGGTAAATGATACATCCAGACTTGGACTTTCAACAAAGCTTTTAAATGCACTTACTAGACTTGGTCTTGACGTTGATGACATAAGAGGGCAAGGCAATGATAATGGATCTAACATGAGTGGATGAGATAAAGAAGTACATAGAAGATTATTGGAATTGAATCCCAAAGCTTTTTACGCGCCTTGTGGTTGTCATAGTTTGAAGACTATTTGTGATATGGTTCAGAGTTGTAGAAAGGCCAGAAGCTTCTTTGGAGTGGTACAACGTATCCACACATTGTTCTCTTCGTCTACAAAGCAATGGAAAATTTTCAAAGACCATGTAGATGGCTTGACAGTTAAGCCATTGCCACAAACACGATGGGAAAGTCACATTAAAAGCATGAGGGCCATAAAAGAACAAATTGTACATATTCGAGATGATATACTCTTTTAGCTGATAATTGTGAAGATCCTCAAACACAAAGTCATGCTAAAAGCTTAGCAACATATGAATTGAGTAATTTTGAGTTCTTGCTTGGGATGGTGATTCGGTATAGGATATTAAGTGTAGTTAATATAGTGAGTAAATTTCTTCAAGCCGAGGACATGGATGTTGAAGTTTCTATCACTCTTTTACAAGGACTTATTGCCTTCTTTGATGACTTTAGAGAGTATGGGTTTGAGCTGCCTTGGAAGAAGCTAATGGAATGGCAAGTGAATTGGGCATTGATGCTACATTTAGAGAAAAATGTGTCATCCGAAGAAAGAAACAGTTTGATGAAAGTGGCAGTGAGAAGGTCTAGCTTTCAGTAAAAGAATTTTTTTAAAGTTGATTACTTCTTATACATAGTCGATCAAGTTCAATCTTCACTTCAAGAATGGTTTGAACAATTTAAGGAATATGAAAACAACTTTGGATTTTTGTTTAAATTGGAGAAGTTAAAGACCGAGTCATCTGATATTTTTGTTGAAGTCATGTACGAACCTTGAGCAATATTTTAAGCATAATGGACATTTGGACATTGTTGGAGATGATTTGTGCACGGAGTTGGTTTACTTGCGGTACTACTTGTCAAGTGAAATGTCAAGAGCAATAGATGTTTTAAGTTTTCTGAAGAGGGTGAATTGTTTCCCAAATTCTTATATTGCTTATCAGATTTTACGGACCATACCTATTACTGTTGCATGAGCAGAAAGATCTTTCTCCAAGTTGAAATTGATTAAAACTTATCTCCAATCAACTATGTCACAATGTAAATTGAATGGATTGGCTATGTTATCAATTGAGAGAAAACTAGTTGATCACTTAGATTACACAAACTTGATAAATATTTTTGCTTTAAAAACTGCAAGGTGTGTTATGTTTAGATTATGGTATGAAATCTTGCTTCTTAGAGTTTGTTAGAAAACTAGTCTATTTTGAATTAGTTTTCACTAGATGTTTTATTAGTAAGTAGATTTACATTGTATTAGTTTTATTAAAGTTTTATTGAATTTTAAAAGCAGTGCTCTATTTATTTTTGTAGATATCGAACATTGTATTTTGCTTGGGATTTTTAGATCTTGTTGCTCTAATAGTTGATTTACCATGTACTTATTTATTGTCTTATAGCAAATGGATATAGGATACTATGGAAAGAATGTTCCGCTTCAGTGACTTTTTTATTTTTGAAATATTGTCGCCTTGCCGGAATATTCATTTCCAATATTGTTTTTGTCTCGTTTGAATATTAGTTTCACTTAATGCATTGTTGTTGTCTTACCGGCATATTATTATTCTTTTGGATTTCTATAAATTGTTGTCTAACTTTATTTTTGTTCAACAACATCAATAATTGGTTTGTTTGGAAGATAACTATTACTTTTAATTTTTCAGTGTTATTTTAGCTAAGTAATTTGAGATAAGTTGGAAAGTGATAAGGGGCTTATTTTTAAAAATCCGCTTAGGGCCCTGTTGAGCACAGGTCTGGCCCTAGTTGTGACTCGTACTAGCATTTTCACTCAAGTATATCAGCCATTTATGCACAAGTTCAAGTACTTCATTTGTAGGGATTTTATCAGATACGTATGTTCTAGCAAATTTTGTTTTTCTTTGGCAACTGCTACATGCAAAGCGTAGATTGTTTACATACCGTATGTAGTCATTAAGAACTTATCATCATATTTTGGGTGGTACCAATTCTACCTGTTTAATGTTTGTTACACAAAGTCCACGCTAATATTATTAAAAAAAAAGAAATTGCGATTAAAATCCAGGATTGTTGTAGGACTTTTTTTACTTGGATCTCTTCCTAGAATTATGCGTCATATGTGAATGAAACCACTCGGGGGACTAATCGCCAAATATCATCTTCTATTTTGCCAATATTGAGAAAATGTCTTCAATTTTACTGAAACTACTCCGGGGACTGATCGCCAAATATCATTTTCTATTTTGCCAATATCGAGAGAGAAAATGTCCTTAATTTTACTGTATAAATAGTTGACTTTAATTAACACTGCCAGTATGTTGGTAAAAGATGGCTATATTCAGAAGCAACAAGTTTAAGGAGATACGAAAATTTGACATTAATAAGTGGTATTGTACGTGTTGCACAATTTCATTAATTAGATAATTGAAAAATATCCATGTGATCACCACTCAATAAAATTGTAGCGTGAGCGAATATTAGTTCTTAATGTCTTTTATTCAAATCTCTATAGAATTACTCATTTAGAAATAGATAATATATATTTAACTGCATATTACACATTCTGATGGCTTGTATTGTTAGATTTTTTCATAATTTATTTTGAATGTGTTTGTTTAGTGTTTCGAAAATAGCTTGTCACCCATCGTTCATTTGCCGCAATGAAATAGGGATCAATATGCCCAGTTAGACCGCAGCATTTGAGGGGGCAGGGAGCAGCACCCCTCAGGGGGGTTCGGGGGCAACGCCCTGGAAAGGGAATTTTAATTCCCGGATGTGTGAATAGGTGTAATTCTTAGAGTTTTGTCTTTTGATGATTAACGGTTCTCTCTTAATGGATACATCATTTCTTTCAATTATTATCTTTTCAAGAGTTGGTAATTGAGCTCTTCAAAAAAAGGAAAAAAAAAAAGTTGGCAATTGAAAAATAAAGGAAAATAGGTTTTCTTCATCAATAATTTACATTAATGGTCATTCAAGGGGTAAAAGAATTACTTCTTTTCTTTTTTTTAATATATTTTATTTTGACAATAATCTATATCCGTGCAACGTATAAGTGAAACACTAGTAATAATAATAATATACTAAAAGCAGTAGTAAATTAAATCTTTTTCCCGCCCTTGGCATGATTCTAGAATCAGGATCTTTTTGCCAAGACTTGTGTAGTCTAGTGGCATCCTAGTTAATTGCACACACCCTTGATCAAGGGTTTAAATCTCCACCCCTACCATCCCCTTGTAATATTAAAAAAAAAAAAAAAGAACCCATCTTTCCCTTTCTTTTCCTTTTTAACTAGCCACTTTCAACGCAACATGAATTATGATTTCCAGTTGCCTATTTTTTAGCATCACAGGAAATGTAATCAAAATAGGGCAACTTTTTTTTTTTTTGAAAGTAAATAGGGCAACTTTTTAGCATCATGGGAAATGTAATCAAAATGGCTACTACATTGTCATATGTTACAATCTATACGAAAAAAATTTAATCTATTTTCTTAGATTTTTTAAATTTATTTATTATTATTATTTTTTGTTTGGGTTGTTTTTGAACATGTTTAGATATGTGTTTCCATGAATATGTCTTGATTTAGTTTATAGTAGATTTTTTCCTTTCCATAGTGTTTCTATGTTAATCCTCGATTAATATGTTTACGAGCTAATTAGTTGCTTAATTAAAATAATATTTGTATGCTTTAGATCAATATATGCTCAATTGTATTTTAATAATTTTCGTTAATTAATAGTTTTGATAGTTTTTAAAGTAATTTTATCCACTCTATTATTAACATTTTTTAGTAACTAATTAATATTTCTCGCTACTCATCAATTAGTAACCGAAATTGGACTAAGTTCATTTAATTGTATGGGTTCTTTTCTTAACATGGTACCTTATTAATTTATTTTGATAATTAGTGATTTGGTTTATTTACATATATTCTAATTTTTAAATTAGAATATTCATGAAAAAAATGCATTCATGCAGTTTAATATTAGTAGTGTGTTTTGGTAAATAAAGTGCTTTGGTTATTGGTTTGCGATTAGTTTGGTTTACATCGTATTTGTTTAAACTATATAAATCATTGACCAAAAATGAAAAATATTGTGTATTCTATTAATAAGTTTTAGTAATTTTCGGACTTAAATGAACTTTTAACAAATACAAGAGATGCTTCGATGTTGTTTGGCATTTAACTTGGTTTAAGTTATATTTGTTTAAATTAAGCAATTAAGGCCGCCTTCTCTCAGGCCAGTAGTAGCCTTCTACTTCTAGTTGACTACTTTATGATAGGCTTCCCTGTTTCCTGGACTCTGCTCGCTTCGTCTACGCTCGACCCTAATTATTGAAAAACAATATTTCCTTGCCTTGCATTAAGATTTCAAACTTGTCGTCAACTCCATTTCATTTTCACCCAACAACCCCTAGAGGATATCCTTACTTGGCTCTAAACCAACTGTCTCAATCCGTCGTGTAGCACACCAATAAAATCCCATGGAACACATTGTTTACCTTCACATGATGTTACAAGCAAATAAGAAATTAAAGAAAATATATAAAGGAAGATAGAAAAATAAAGGATATCCCCTTTTAGGTCCTAATAATTTAGCATAACTTGCTTGCGTCGTAAATGATTACCATGTAAAACTGACAAATAAAATGACAAATGTCGTTTATAAGGAATCGTTTCAAAATTTATAATACTTTTTCAATCAACAGTTTAATATTTACATAAAAATTTAAATTCTCTTATATATACTACAATTTTATAGCATTCATTATATATTGCGACAGTGACAGGTAGAAAATTAATTAACTCTAAAATAGATAGTATCTTTGAACCACTATATAAACACTCAGGGGTAATGGTAAAAAAGGCATCATTGCCTTCCAACAGTAAAAAAGGACCAGAGAATGGCTGGCCAGGAAGTAGTGGCGTAAACGATCCAAGGTTGTAAGTATTAATCGAGCATAAACTCTAATCAAGAAATTGATTAGGGCTATAAGTATTAATTGAGTATGAATTATTTATTTAAAGTTTTAATAAAGAAATTGACTAGGATTATAAGTGTATTTAATTAAAGTTCCAACCAAAGCTAATTGTTATTTTTGATGCCCCCATCAACAAAGAAACAGTGCGTGGACCGACTACTAGTTTCTTAAACCCTCTCCTTCTATTATGCGTGTTTTTCTATTTTTTTAGTTAATTATTATTACTAATTATTAATTATCTCCATTCATTTATATATAGAGAGGATACTAGCAGAATCCTATCCATTTTCAAGAAAATCTTGACTGAGCTAGATGTGATGGGAAGCAAGCTTCTAATTCCCCAAAATGCTGCCCGCTTTTTTCCTGTCTCTCTAAACATCACACGTGAATCACCATCTTCCATTAGCAAAACGCGAATTATCTTCAAAACATTCCTTGGGACATTCATTGCCATTCCCAGGTTTTGGGGCCCTAAGCAATTTTTTAATTAAAATTTTGTTTGTAGAATATATTAATAAATTAAATATATAAATATGATAGTCATATGAACTAAACTGATTATTAGTTATGCTTAACAATAAATCTTTTTTCTCTTTTGTCAACTAATGTCACCTCTATGAATTCTATTACATTCTATCACATACTTAAAATAAAAATATTTAAACTTTCAGAAAACTTAAAATAAGATTAGGCCCCATTAATTGGTAGATTATAGGATTTCTATCCTAATCAACTTTCCATGCAACTTATATATGGTGCCGATACGTGGCCTAGTGGAATTTAAACAATTGTTTAGAGTAATGCTATTTTGTGATCCTCACTATTCATAGTAAATGGGCCTCACACTACATGTTTTGTGTTTGCATGGTTTATACTATGGTATAAAATAGCCATATATTTAATTTTTTTTTTTTTGAAACACCATATATTTACTTTTGTTAATATAAGTGAGTTTCTTTTTTTTTTATCTTTTTTTTTTGTAATACATTCATTGTTGTCGAGAATGAACACCTTGTAAAACTCCTACAAACCATCGATATTGTTGGATGGTATAGTGAGGAGCAAAAAATTGACCGCTGTCGTAGCTACGATATCACTATATCTACTGAAAATGTATTTGTGTAGCAAGTAATCCTTTTATCGCCACAAATCCTGACTATCATTTTGCATCCATGTTCAGAATGTAATGTCTTGAGTCCTCTCCAAATTACATATTCTCAAACCTAGTTTCTCAAGAATTAGTATTTCTAACACTATGTAGTGCTATATAATTATGTGACGTACATTCAGGTAGACTAATAATTGTGATTTTTTATGTGACATGTCTCAGTACACACCACATGATTATATAAGACGATATGGTGTTATATCATAACTATACTTACAATGAAGAGCTAAAAAGTCTTGAATTTCATTATTGGCTCTTGCAAACCATGTAGCATTCTTTTATAGTAATGTATTAATTGTGAAGACTCTGTCATCAACCTTGGCCTACATCTCTAGGACTACTACGAGAGTAACCCTGATTTTTGTGGTAGTGAAAATTTGACACCCACCCAAAACTCTATAATAATGCAATGTGGGCCCTACTCGCTAAAATCTTTGAAGAAACAGTCACTGTTAAGGGACCATCATAATTCACAAGGCGGGAGAAGGGGGGGCGGGGGCTCAACATTGAATAAAAGGTCCTTTATACTTAAAATCTGTCTGCATGAGAATTCGGACAAAAAAATAATAATTACTTGTTTTCTACTTAACCAAAGCGTGGAATTTTGGGACTCCACAAATAATTTTTAAATTTCAAGGCCCTTTTATTGATTTATGGTTGCGGGCCTAAGTAACCGCGTAGAAGGCCTATACTAAGGCACGCTTATGGGGACATGCTACTCACAACCAGCCCCCAGCCCGGAAATCGTGCCACCCTTTGCATCGCCCTCGGTTGGAGGGAGTTTGTCACCCAACACAATCTAAAGGCTAGTGACCACATTATATTTTACATGGATATTAATGAACTCAATTGGTCCGAAGAGGTGTTTAGAGCATCTCCAATGAGGATGTCAAAGTTTTGTGTGGTGTAAAGGAGAGAGATAGAGAGAAAGTAATTATTTTAATTGAATGTTTGTGGAAAAAGATATAGGAAAAAAGAGAGGAAAAAATGAAAAGGAGGAGAAAGTAGATAGAAATTCAAAAATAATAATAAAATAGTAGTATTGAAGTCTTTGAAGAATGTCCAAATTTAGACCTTACACGGGATATGAGGGAGGAAAAATGACAAAAAAAAAGTGGTGTAAATGAAAAAAAATGATTAAAAAAAAGAAACTTAAAAAAATATGAGACCCACGAAAATTTTTGTGTCTTCCTCTCTCTTTTTGGACCGTACATAGGACCAAGAGCATTGAAGATACTTAAATTCCTCTGCCCTTTATCCAGAGAATACTGACACTCCAACTATTGGTGGAAATTATAGTTTTTTGAACTTGAAGATCACTTCCTTAAGAAGCTCTCCTCACTAGCTACTTATTCCCTAAAGCTCTCCTTAGCCATAAAGGAGCAGGAATTAGTCATAATCAGCATCTTGAACTTTCTTGATCCCTAAAGCTCTCCTTTAGTAATATTCATGTCATCATAAATAAAAGGCGCTGCTTAGTCTAAACTTCAGCCGAAATATGTTAACACTAATCACCATCACATTAAGCAAAAATCTGGGCATTTCACAACCTGGTTTTAAAAATTAGAAAAACAACAGCACACATTCCAACTTACACTTTTCTAGCAAACAAAATGACATCTTATTAACATAACAATCTTACACTGCGTAACTATACTTATGTAATGTAATCACGTAAAAAGAGAGAATTCAAATGGGATAAGGAAACATGTAAGTCCTTAACTGGGTGCTCTTGGAGCACTGAAGTTTTTTCCTTTTCAACAAATACAAATTAGAAAGCACTCGGTTAAAATCAAACCTCTTCAAGAAAAAGGAAAGAAAAAATTGCAACAATCAGCAAAAGCCTAATTTCTTAGACATCCAACTTATGAGAGCTGAGTATCACCTGAGCCAAGGTAATCGCAGAACAGGGTGATCAACCTATTCAATACTCAACCTTTGAATTGGGTCTATCTCTAAGGGAGGCATGGTGTAGAGGTGATGTGAAAGAGAGAGATAGAGAAGATGATTATTTTAATTAAATGAGACTAGAATGAATAGTACAAAAAAAGCGGGAAAAAGAAAAAAAGATGAAAGAGATGGAGATAAATTCAAAAATAATGATAAAATAGTAGTGGAGAAGTGGAGGTAAATGTGTTTGTGAACTTTGTATGGGATACTAGAAAAGAAAACTGAGAAAAAATGATATAAATGAGAGAAAAGTGATTAAAAGAAAATGAAAATAGATAAAATTATGGGATTCAGATAATTTTTTTTGTTTCACTCTCTCCCCTTAAATGAACCAAGTCCATAGAACAAAGCATTAGAGATGCTCTAATTCAACCAAAAGTATGCTTGATCCAGTTGTTGGGAAGTAAGACAAATTCTTCTATTATGCTCGCAGGACCGTTGTTTAAGTAATTTAATTGAGACAAGGAAAAATAGAAGAACGAAAACAAATTTAACGGACTGTTAAAACTTTCCACTATATAATTAAAGTCGTTACAACCATACAGAATTTTCATTCGTCAAACGAATCCCTTAAGTATTACAAGAAAAATATACCAAGTTTTACCGTATCTACCAATTTCTACCATTTGCCCAACTGGCGAAGTATTAAAGAAATCTCAAGACGCTAGGCTACTATTTTTCTTCACAAGACTCTCTGACCCGACTCAAGTGGCACCTCGAATTTTACCACACTTACTTTTCTACCCTTTGAACAAATCACAAAGAGTTACAAGAAAACTCTTCAAGGTGCTAGGCTCACTAATTTTTCTCTCAACTCACTTGTACCACTTGTGTATAAAACAAAAAGAAAACACCTCTATTTATGGACTTCATTGACTTAGAGGATAAGACAATTCCTTCTATGATTTAGATTCATTTTCCTCTTAGAATTCTTCGTCTTTCCTTTTTTTTCCTTTTCAAATTTGGATTATTTTTTACAAAAACCCAACAATCTCCACCTTGCCAAAATAAGCCAAAATTTTCATCTTATTCAGTCTTGTACATAATATTTGAGAAATTTTCAAGCAAGTTTTTGACACATTTTGATAGTTTCATACTCTACTACATGAATATAACCACTTAGGATTAATAACAAATTCGAAACATTTCATCGGCTCAATGTCTAAATAAACTTGCTGAAATTTGTGGTACAACTCCCTTGTTGACTTTCTAGATGGCTCATCAGCTAGACATTACTACAAACACACACCTTGCATCACCGCCAACCAATGCCCCTGTGTAAATACAACTGCTAGAAGTAACACACATCCTTTACCATGGCACCTAGAGACACGCCGTGGGGGTATACCCACCTACTTTATAGCACATCTCCATCGCCCTCAAACTAAGAGAGTCAGATTGTTCAAATTTGAGCAGTAGCCGAACCTGCTACACCTGGATAATATTTTGTCACGTGATCGGCTAGTCTATAATACCAACAAGTTGCAACCACCACCAGTTTCCAAATGAGCCCATTGAGAATTTTTGTACCTATACCAATTCGCGAATAACTAATTTGAAGAACCTCTTACCGGATACACCTCTCTAAATTGACACCACAGTTCCTTCACAGCAAATATCCTATGAATATTTACAAGCACATTCATGGCTAGATGGAGGCACATCCTGCTTCCAGTCTTCAAATATAAACCTTCCCAATCATTATTGCTTATGCTGGCTCCAGCAACTTTGTTAGAACACAAGAACAGTTTTCTTTTGAAAGCTTTAAATCGTCCAACTAAAACTAAGAAATTCCATACTTGCTCTAGGTACAAGTCAAACTTGATTCTCACCACTTCGTATGCCATATTTTTCATGTGCTCCACCTTGAACAAAACCTGATGCTCTGATACCACTATTGGGAATTAAGGCAAATTCTCCTATTACGCTCCCAAAACCGTTGTTTAAGTAATTTAATTGAGACGAAGAAAAATAGAAGAACGAAAACAAATTTAACGGACCGTCAAAACTTTCCACTATATAATTAAAGTCGCTACAACTATACAAAATTTTCACTCGTCAAACCAATCCCTCAAGTATTAAAAGAAAAATATACTAAGTTTTACCGTATCCACCAATTTTTACCATTTGCCCAACTCGCGAAGCATTAAAGAAATCCCAAGGGGCTAGGCTACTATTTTTCTTCACAAGACTCTCTGACCCGACCCATGTGGCACCCCGAGTTTTATCACACTTAATTTTTTACCCTTTGAACAAATCACAAAAAGTTACAAGAAAACTCTTCAAGGTGCTAGACTCACTAATCTTTCTCTCAACTCACTTGTACTACTTGTGTATAAAAAAAAGAAGAAAACACCTCTATTTATAGGTTTCATTGACTTGGAGGACAAGACAATTCCTTCTATGATTTGGATTCTTTTTACTCCTAGGATTCTTCTTCTTTCCTTTTTCTTTTCCTTTTCAACTTTAAATTATTTTTGGCAACAAATCCAACACTAGTTTTCAACTCAGGTTGATACTACACGTGGTACAGACCTGAATTGTTTGATTCTCATTATTCTCTCCAATTAAGATTGGGTTATCTACTACTGATTTGACATTTGATTTGACAACTGCTCAATTATAACGATATATTTTAAACCTTTTTACATTTTAAATGCACATTCTATCTCTCTCCTTATTATAATTTCCCTAAATTTGAACAAATAATAAGAATCAAACAAACTCTAAATCAGCGAGTTATGATCTAATATCATATGGTATGACATCATATAGTATTATATGACCATATAGAGTATATTAAGACGCGCCACATGAGAAATCAAAATCATTTAACATTATTTAACTCTAAATTATTTATTTTCTTTTTTTTTTTTTTTTTGGAACGCCCCTTTGTAGAGTTACTAATTTACCGAGAGTAAGATTTAAAAAAAAAAACTAAAAGAAGATATTTTTGAAGATTAAATTTTTTAGAATGAATACAAGTAGACAGTCCGTATACTTAAAAGAGGAAAAAAACACTTCTTATGGTCCAGAATTATTAAAAATAAAAAGAGGATATTAGGCTATACACCTCTTTGTTAGAATTATTAAGAGATTTATATGACCTCTTTGTTTATATTGTATAAATGGGTAATAATGAGTTAATGACCATAGTTTTTGTATTTTTAGGTATGGAAAAATTTTATTAATATTTATTATTTATTTTGTATTTTTTAATTTTTTATAAATTTGTAAAATTGATTTTTTATTTGTAACTGAGGGAATTTATGTTCAAGCTTAAAATTTTCTTTTTACTTTTGTAACTGACGCTTATAATAGGCAAAATTCCTAATCCCACTTATTGTGATCTTAAGCGTGGTTTAAATGTAATTAATGCTGTTAATTACGTTCCCTTTTTAATTCTTACATCTATCCGAACTTTCATTATTTTCACTCTTTTCTTGCCATTTTTGTTTTTAACAGCCCCTCCTAAATCGTTTGTTTATTATCGTTGCTTCGATTATTTGGTAATTCATTTGTTTTGAATGTCTCCGTTGCTACGAAGTTCGAGTGCAGAGAAGGGCACATAGTTCTTCGAAGAGGGCTTATAGAGTTTCTAGTAGGAATGATCAGACTAAAGTGCATATGCCCGTGCCCGTGGGTGACAAGGTTGGTGATTGTGATGTCTATTTTACTGGGTTTATCGTTATTTCATTGATCTCAATCATTGATGCTGATTTTTTTCATGGGGTTTTTTTGCTTTGTCAATATTTTTCTGGTGAGGGATGTTTTTTCTATTATGAAATGTGAATTTAGCTTGGGGGTCTTTGCTGGTTGATTGTTGGGGGGATAATGTGTTATGAGCTGTTAATTTGAGGTCACAATGTTCAATTTTTTCATTTTCTGAAAATGTAGAGCTAGGTGAATTTTAAGCTTCTATTTGCATGTAGTTTCTGTTGGCCTTAATTGGGGCTATTTATTATTCTTGTTTGTTTTATAGAATATGAAACAGGATAAGATCATGTTACTCAACATTGTTAAACTGTCTATTAAGACTAACATATAATGCTAACCAATAATTTGGTAATTCATGATAAGCTGGGAAACAAAAGAGCGAGTAGAACAATGTTCACATGCCAATCGAAGTTAACATAACATATAGTACATAACATAAATTGGTTATGCTTTATAAATTTTGGTAACCTAGAAGGTAACAAAATATAGAAAGCGTAACATAAAATTTGGAATTAGAAAAAAAAAAAAAAGGGATTAACATAACTACTACACCAATGAGCATGTATGACACTTGTATATTAATAGGATTAATATCGACCTATAAATAAATGATGTTAACATTCCAACTCATGGAAACATACATTCCACAATTAAGCTCAATTAATTGCTCGGATTAGTAACAATGTCATCGTAACTACATTTCTAAATGTCAATTAATTTCTATTCTTGGCTTCGATTGAATCTAAACTATCAATACTCAATGTGTATTAGTAGCAACAAAGTATGAAAAGGGTTACATAATATGTAGTAAAACAAATTTTCAGAATAATAAAGCTACACAAAATTAAACAAGCTATGTAGAGTAATAATACATCGCATAAACGTTCCCATTTGTTAATTCTGAATTTAAGGATGTTGAACTAAAAAAAAAAAGGGGATGGAACAAAAAGCCCCTGAATTCTGCCCTTAATCTTTTAGCTATTAAAATTGTGGTAAATGGAGTAAAAAAATACTCACGTTAATTATATGGATAGGAAGATGACAGATCTTTTAGAATAAAAACTACAAAATATTCAATTAGTTCTTTGGACATTGGGAAAGCATCTTCCATTGAAAAAAAAAAAGAGAGAGAGAGAACTACAGACGCCAGCAACTAGATGCAGTTAAATGGGTATCATTTCTCTGTTTTTCCCCCTTTTTTACATGTACAAATTAGCTGAATATGTTTTCAACAAACTTGAAGTCTTGTGTTATCTTGGTGTAGGATTGGGATTATTTGCTGCGCCAAGATTATCCTTGGCAAGGTTCAAGGACGCACATATGGCCGGATTTTTAACACCTTGAATGCCAGCTTCAATGATGCCCAGAAACAACTATTCCGTACTTCGTGTTTTGGCCATCTTCTAAATGCTAATTACATTCGACTTAACCTCCAACTTATTCACCAGGTTCTCATATGTGAGGTAAAACAAGACACAGGATGTAATGTGGTTTAATTTTAATGGCAACCTAGCGAAGTTTTCCGTTGAGGAATTTTGTATTATAAGGGGTTTGTGCTGCCTTGGGGATGCAGATAGAAAGAAGTATGGTAAGGTAGCTTCTAGGCTAAAGAATGGGTTGTTCAAAGAATTTGAGAAAGTAAACATCCCAGCTTTGCTTGAAGTGTTCAATGGCAACGATTCAATCAGGGACGAGGATTTTGTAAAACTTGGAATTTTGTGCATGCTTACTTTACACATATACACAGTCAAATATCCAAAAGCGATTGAGAATTCTCTAATCTCGTTGGATGACTCTCCTGTAGTATTTTTAGAATAATCGCGCAGAATTAGTGGAAAATCGAAGAAGAAACAGTAAGAACACCAGATTTTTCGGCCCGAAGGCCCCGGAAAGATTTCGTGACTTCACTTTAGGGAAATCACCAGTCCCACCATTGAGCAATTCACACAAGGATTTTCGCTCTGTTTCCACTAGGCAAAGAATCGAATTACAGCGACAAAGAGTTAGAAATTACACGAAGTAAAAATCCCTGAAACTCTAATATGGAAACCAAGATGTTAATCCATTAACTACCTCACCAAGAAGTAAACTCCCTAAAAGATTATAGAAAAATACACCAGGTATACAATCTGGAAATTTAGAGAGAAGAGAGACGATTTAGAGAGAAGAATTTTAGCCCCAAAAGTAATCTGCGTGAATCCTTTTCCATATGAAAGAAGAATGAAATATACATGAAACATGTGATAATCAGATGCTCCAGGTGCTGCCACATGTCAACATCCGGTTAAAAGTGTCCTTTCAATAAAACTGTGTTTCCAAATGTTAGCAACTTAAACAATGGAAGATAATAGTTATTTCTACATTCTCCACCTTGCTGTTAATATCTAGTTCATGCTAGTAGAGGAAATAGAGAGACCTTGAGTATCCTCTTGCTCTAATTACATGTAAAAGGAAAAAGGGAAAAAGTTAAATCTAAACCAAAAGAAAAAAATAACTTACTAAAGATAAACACTTACTTAGTGCCAATCTTAAGTAAGTTCAAACAATCTTTAAAGCTGGCAGGGGACAAGACTTTTGTCCCTATATCAGAGGAAGTAAGAAGAGTTGAGACTTCCGCAACCTTTACCATGCCTTTTTCTACCATATCCCTGATGAAGTAGAACTTAACATCCACATGCTTTGTCCTGTCATGGAACATGGGGTTTTTGGAGAGGTGAATGGCACTCCGATTATCAAAGTATAGTAGTACGTTACCATCGATGAAATTCAACTCATATAAAAACCCTCTGATCTATAGTCCTTCTTTTATAAAATCACAAGCAACTATATATTCTGCCTCAGTAGAGGATAGATCCACCAGTTTTTGAAGCTGAAATTTCCAGCTTATACAAGAATTGCATAAAGTATACACATAAGATGAAGTACTCCTTCTTTTGTCTAGATCTCCAGCATAATCTGATCACAATACACCCTTAAAGTGCAACATCATCCTTTGATTTTGTGTACACCAATCCAATCTCAGAAGTTCCTTTTAAGTATCTTAGCAGTCCTTTCAATGCTTCCCAATGTAACTCACCAGGGTTTGACATGTACCTACTAAGAACACTCATAGTGAAAGCCAAATCTGGCATAGTCCACACCATTAAAAACATCACAGACTCTATAACATTAGCATAAGGAACCTTTGACATCTAAATTAGTTCACCTTCAATTTTAGGATAGTTTTCCAAAGACAATTTAAAGTGATTTGCCAAAGGTAAGGAACAGGGCTTTGCATGCTTCATAGAAAAATTTTCCACAATTTTTGAAATATAAGAAGCTTGACTTATAAAAAGTATGCTTTTATTTCTCTCTTTCAATTGTTGTTGCTGTCGAATTCGGCCTTCGACTCAACAAATAAGATTTGTATTCGCGGGAAATTTATATTTGAATCCATTTGTGCAGTGAATGTTTTTTGGGTGAGTTTTGCGAGCTAAATGCCTTACCCTAATGTATTGGATGAGTACAAGGAGTCCTTTTGAAAAACTTCTCGAAAGTTTTGTTAAAATACTTTCCATCAATGTGGCATACATAGATACATGACACGTGGTTTTGAAATACATATGACTTGGATTTCAAATGCACGCGGAAGTTTTTTAACAAAACTTCGGAGAAATTATTAAAAATTTTCCCAAGTACAAGATAGAATAAGGATTGATTTCATACAATCAACATTTCACACAAAATAATTCTAACCCTCTTAATAGATCTTTTTATGACATCCGATAAATTTTCTACCAGATTTAGAGAAAGTAAGTTTAAATCATGTTCTTTGGGACACACCAAATTTTATTAGAATAACTACACTATATTTGATAAAGACAACAGTGTTTTATTCTTGTGCAACACATATAGTAAAACTTGTAAGATTTAACCTACGTGACAGCAATAGATTATCATTTATTCTTGTACACATACAACAAGATTTTTTTTTTTTTAATTTTAAACAAAGGGATATAGGGGATTTAAAATAGGGAAAGAGTATGCGTGATTCGAATCCAGGATCTACTGCTTGAAATGTGAGAGCCTAACCATCGTAGCACCAGTTCGAATCACCATATATAACAAATTATATATTATTATATTAATTTCAAATTTTGCTCTTCGGTAGCAACAAAATAACATTCCTTTGGAATATTAATACATACATGGCAATAAAATGTTTCATGTTTAATTCTTGTAAACTGCAAGTTGTGTGGGTTTTTAAACTATTATTTTCCTTTGTATATTTATTTTCATTAGATGTAATTCTATAGGCATTCGTATGGTTTATAATACATATTTTACTTGTACTTTCAAGAAGAATAATTCCCAAAGAGGTCAATACATCATCTTCAGAAATACTAGTGGAAAACGATAAAATCATACAGGCCAATTGAGTTCACTGATATCTATGTAAAATAGACTCTGGTCACCAGCCTTAAAATTGTGCTGTGTGTGAAACTCTCTCCACCCAAGGGTGATGGAAAAGGGTCGCATGGTTTAGGGAAATGCCTAATTATGAAAAGCATGTCCCAATACTAATATACGTAATAAAACATATATATATATATATATATTGGGTAGCTATAGTTTTGAGTTGTTAACTATCACATGACAGTAAAAACGTGATTTAACGAGTCCAACGTAGATGGTGTAAGAGGTGAAGCTCACGACTGTTGGTAGATTCCTTTCATATTTATTTGTAATAAATAAAGAGAACATTAAATACAATAGATTAGTATCTTTAAAATTAACCCACTATATAAACACTAGAGTAGTAGTAAAAAAGGCATCCATCGCCTTCGACGTAACATAACATTACTTCAATGGTCAACAAGAACCAGAGAATGGTCGGCAAAAGAAAGGATGACCGAGTGTTTGGAAAACAAGTTCCAAGACACATAGCGTGTGTGTATACATATATATATATATAGTGGTATTATTTAAAATAACATATAATATAATAACATATAGTATAATATAATATAATATATATATATATATATTAAGAACAGGGTGTCTGGCATATTTTTCCAGCTAATTTTCTGGCGTCGTAAGATTACTGATGACATCATTGTGATGTCATCTAATGAGTTTTTTCTTTATTTTTTTAAATTTCATTTTATATTCCTTTAGTTGATATATATTATAGTTTCCCCAGAACTGAAGGAAATTTTGGTCCATTTTCCTCCATTTTCCTTTTTAAATCCCAGAGTTTTTGATTAAGTCTTTGAATTCTTGCAATCCAATGAGGTGTTTTTTAATCCATATTCTTGATTCGTGTTTTTTATGACATCATCATTTATGTCACCTAATGACGTTTTTTTTTTTGGGGTCCATTTTCCTTTTTGATTCTTCTTGATTCTCGAATCCCAATATTTTTGATTAAATCTTTTAATTCTTGCAATCTAATGAGGTTTTTTTAATCCATTTTCTTGATTCTACTTGGGTTTTTTTATGACATCACCGTTTACATCATCTAATGCGTTTTTTTTTCTTTTTTAAAAATTCATTTTATATTCCTTTTTCTTGAAATATCATACTTTCTCCAAAACTAAACGAATTTCTAGCCCATTTTCCTCAATTTTCCTTTTTTATTCTTCTTGATTCTCCAATATTTAAATTTTCTATTATTAAATCTTTGAATTTCTGCAATCAAATGATGTGGTTTTTTAAATCCATTTTTTGACTCTTCTTAAGGTGTTTTATTTTTTTTTTATTTATTTGTGTCGCAACTATTACATATAAGCCAAATTTGTTTACAAAATTTGAGTAAAGTTAGTGTTAAAATCTTATGATCATATTTTGCATTCTACTAATTAGAATTTCTAACTTCTTAACATTTATTATTTACATTTTTTTATTATATTATTATTATTATTATTATTATTATTATTATGTCGAACACAACTTTCTTTTTTTCTTACGGTTATATGAACCATAAATGTGCACAAATCACTTTGTAATTGAAAAAATACTTGCAACTACTTAATAATTTATAGAAATACTTGCCAGTTGCCAACATGCATATAATAAAAAAATTATTTTAATTTTCTTTTAATTCATGGCTACTATATGATGTCAAATATTTATAGAACACGAGTTTAAATTAACTATCAAATAACTACGTAATCAAGTATGAACATTTAAATTAATTACTTTTTAATTTTAATATTTTTGTTTGATTGTAACCAAAGAAATTGTTAACTAAAAATCTTCTTATTTCTTCTTCTTTTTTGACATAAGCTTTAAAATCTTACTAATTTCTATAGAGTATAATTTTAACCAATTTTACTAATTTTTGTTTGATTGTAACCAAAGAAATTGTTAACTAATTTCTTTTTTATATCCTCTCTTCTTTGAATTTTAATTTTTGCCTTTCCTATTGATAAATTTTTCCTAAATATAACTCATTATTTACTCATTTTTCATCACCATTTCACCATAAATCACATTCACCAACTACAATCCAAAAATCCCCAAATTTCATATTTTAGGGTTCATGGCAATCTCACAATAATTTACAGTTAAAGTTGTTAACTTAAAACCCATCATTCATATAATATATAGAACAATTTATCAAGCATCAATCCATAAAAATAAGCTATAAAATTAACATTTAATACCAAATACATAAATCAAAAAAATCGCCACTTAAGTTACCTCTTTGATTTGTGGAAGAAAAACAAGAGCTCATACACTAAACAAGGTCAGCCAAGTGCAAACCCATGAATTCCTCTCCTTTTCCCTTTATTTCCTTTTCATTTTCTTCATTTTCTTCCAATTTTTCTGCTCACCACCGAAAGTCGTAAAAATAGTGTGTGTTTTGTGTGTTTGTGTGTGTTTCTTTGACCAAAATGCAAGAATTTTGGCTTAAATAGTGAAATTTGCACACAAGGCCCCAACTCTTTTAAGTCTTATAAGTTGGTCTAAAATTTTCATACAACCCTCCAACAATTATCTTATCCTGTTTGGCACCTTTATGGCTTGGTCTTTGACCCAATAATTTTGACTTTGACCCCGCATGTAGTATAAAATAATTTAGGAAAATTCAGGTCGTAACAACATTACCTCCTAAAAAGAATTTCGTCCTCGAAATTCAGTAACTGAAGAGGTTAGGGTACTTAGCCCGCATCTCTTTCTCTTCTTCCCACATGGCCTCTTCCATTGGACAACCTTTCCATTTCACTTGGACAAATGTGCCAATAATTTTATCCTTTGTAATCTGATACCTCCTGCCAAGTATTCCTTCAGGTTCTTCTTCATAATCAGATTATCCTCCAATTCAACCTGCCGTGACTCTGGCACATGAGACAGATCTGGAATATATTTTCGAAGCATAGAAACATGAAATACATCATGGATCCTGGATAAGTCAGCTGGTAATGCTAATCGATAAGCAACCAGTCTGATACGCTCCGTGATCTCGTATAGTCCTATGTATCGTGGGCTCAATTTACCACGCTTGTCGAATCTCAAAACACCCCTCCAAAGTGACAATTTCAGAAAAACTCTGTCTCCAACTTCAAATTCCAGATCTCTCCTACGTTTATCAGCGTAGCTTTTCTATCTGTCTTGAGCCGCTTTAAGCTTTTTCCGGTTAATACTTACCTTCTCTGTAGTGGTCTGAACCAATTCAAATCCCATTAATTTCCTTTCTCCGACTTCATTCCAACACATTGGAGTTCTACACTTCCGGCCATATAACGCCTCATACGGAGCCATCCCAATACTAGATTGGTAGCTGTTATTATAGGCAAACTACATCTTTGACAGATGAGTATCCCAACTACCCTTAAACTCCAAAGTATATGCCCGATACTTTAGTGTCTGTATGGTTCTCTCTGACAGACCATTTGTATGAGGGTGAAAGGCTGTGCTGAAGTTCAATTTCGTACCCGTAGCTCCCTGCAAGCCAGACCAAAATTTAGAAGTAAATCGAGGATCTCTATCTGACATAATGGATACTGGAGTCCCATACAAGCTGACTATCTCATCAATGTACAACTTTGCCAGCTTATTTAGAGTGTAAGTGGCTTTGATTGGCAGGAATCTGGCAGTTTTTGTCAGTCGGTCCACGATTACCCATACACCATCGTGACCTCTCTGAGTACGAGGAAGACTAAATAAGAAAACCATAGTGATGTGCTCCCACTTTCACTCAGGGATAGGCAGAGGCTGTAATAGTCCAGCTGCCCTCTGGCGATCAGGCTTCACCTGCTGATAAACAAGACATCTAGAGACAAACTCTGCTATGTCCTTCTTCATACCTGGCCACCAATAGTGCTCTTTCAAAGTGTGATACATCTTGTTACTACCTAGGTGCATGGCATAAGCATAACTGTGTGCCTCTTCCAAAATTTCTCCTTTCAGCTCTGAATTATCAGGGACTCACAATCTATCTCCCATAACAAGAGTACTGTTATCCCTAATTGTGTAGTTCTCTCGTAGTCCAAGATCGACTTCCTCCTTCAATTTCTTCAATGTCAGATCTTGGTATTGAGCCTCCTTAACCTTGGCAATTAGAGTAGGCCTTACACGGAAATTTGCTAAAACTGCCCCTGAGGTAGTAGATGACAACTGGGTATTCAACTTTCTAAACTCACAAACTAGGGAAGAAATCAACATATTAGATGAGCCGAAGAACTACTGGTTTTTCTACTAAGAGCGTCTGCTACGACATTTGCTTTCCCCGGGTGATAATCAATCTTCCAGTCATAATCTTTTTTCAGCTCTAACCATCTCCTTTGCCTCAGATTCAACTCCTTTTGATCAAAGATATACTTCAAACTCTTGTGATCAGTGAATATCTGGCACTTTTCACCATACAAGTAATGCCTCCAAATTTTCAATGCCAACACTACTGCAGCCAACTCTAGGTCATGTATAGGATAGTTTAACTCATGCTTTTTCAATTGCCTCGATGCATAAGCTATAACTTTTCCATTTTGCATCAAGACACAACCCAAACCTTGAAGTGATGCATCACTGTATATCACAAACTCCTCACCTCGAGATGGAAGTGTGAGAATAGGAGCAGTGGCCAATCTATACTTTAATTCCTGAAAAGAGTTTTCACACTATTCGGTCCACATGAATTTATCCTTTCGGGTCAGACTGGTCAATGGAAGAGCAATCTTCGAGAACCCTTCTATAAACCGACAGTAGTAACCCGCTAGCCCAAGAAAACTCCGTACTTCAGTCACATTAGCAGGTTGTTCCCAATTCTGTACTGCCTCAATCTTTACAGGATCCATATCAATCCCTTCTGACGAGATAACATGACCCAGAAATACAACTTTATCCAGCCAAAACTCACACTTACTGAACATGGCATACAATTGCTTATCTCATGAAAGCTGTAAAATAATCCCTAAATGATCTGCATACTCATCACGGTTTTGAGAATAAATCAGTATGTCATCGATAAAGACAATTACAAATTTATCGAGATATGGTTGAAGCACCCGTTTCATCAAATCCATAAACACAACTGGTGCATTAGTCAGCCCAAAAGGTATTACCAAGAATTCATAGTGACCGTACTGAGACCTGAAAGCCGTCTTTGGCACATCAACCTCTCTGATTTTAAGCTGATGATACCAGAATGCAAGTCAATCTTTGAAAAGACTGAAGCACCTCGAAGCTAATCAAATACATCATCGATTCTAGGCAAAGGATATTTATTGCGAATTGTCACCTTGTTCAACTGCCTATAGTCGATGCATAATCTCATTGTGCCATCTTTCTTCTTCACAAATAAGACTGGTACACCCCAAGGAGATGTGCTTGGTCTAATGAAACCCTTTTCCACTAAGTCCTGTAACTGAATTTTCAACTCCTTCAGTTCTGTTGGAGCCATTCTGTATGGTGCTTGGGATATATGTGCTGTCCCTGGGACCCAATCAATGGTAATTTCTACCTCCCTGTTAGGCGGTAATCCAGGAAGATCATCGGGAAAGACCTCAGGAAAATCTCTCACAACTGGGACATCCTCAAATTTTGGTTTAGATAACCTCAGTATCAATCGTATGAGCCAGATATGCCTCACACCCCTTTCGAAGCAAATCTCCTAGCATCAAGTGCAGATATCACACAAGATGGTAGAATTTTGCGTTCTCCAGCAAAGGAAATCTCAGGCTCTCCAGGTTTCCTAAATACAACTTCCTTACAAAAACAATCAACTGTAGCGTAATTTGCAGTTAAGAAATCCATGCCCAAGATGATATCAAAATCATGTATACCCAATGGTATCAAATTTGGTTCAACACATGATTTCCGATGCTAACCCCACAGTCTCTATATACATTATCTGCTATGAGTGATATGCCCACTGGGGTAGCCACTACTAATTTACTGTCTAGGGACTCCAACATATGATTAGCATGAACAATAAATGTATGCGAAATAAAAGAATGAGTAGCACCAGAATCAATCAAAGTATGGGCACATTTACCAAAGATAGACAACTTACCCATAATCACATCTGGCAACTCCTGAGTTGCCTGCTGGGTCATAGCATACAACTTTCCTTGAGAGAGTATGCCTTGACTGGCCTCTCAGTTTACCAATACTACTTCCAGCCATCTGAGACTGCCCAGCACTCGTTGCTCTGAAATTTCCTGAAGCTGTACCCTGCTGACCCTGTCTAGCACTCCCATTAGCAACAGCTGGCTGAGGGGGAATCGCATGAGAGGCATCGCTCTCCTATAGTAGAGTAGGGCACTCTTTCCTCTTGTGTCCTGGTTGTCCACAATGAAAACAAACATCAGCTCCCTTGAGGCATTCTCTGGGGTGGAACCTCCCACAAATCTGACATTGAGGATACTGGCTGCCCTAAGATCCCACTCCCTATACTGGTCTAGCATGCTAATAAGTACAATGAGATTGTGTCTGCTATCCAACAAGCTGCTGTATAGAGTGCTGACTATGAGAATTCCCGGAACTATAGCTAGAACTAGAACCTCGTGACGGAGTCTTGAAACTACTGGTTTGATTGACTCCCGGCCAAAAACCCTGTCTGTTCTTTGACTGTCCATGGAAGCTACCTGCCTGACCTGAGCTACCATGATGCCTCAAATTTTCTACTCTGATGTTCTCGCCAGTCATGTACTTTTCAACCCTCGTGGTAGCTTCAACAAGTGCCACCAGATTTTCATGGCCAAATGAGGTAACTGCAGCTGCAATGTCTCGTCGCAGTCCCTTCTCGAACCTACGACACTTGTCGCCCTCATCTGGAACTAAATTCTTAGAATATTTTAGCAATTCCATAAACTTCCTATGGTACTAAGCCACTGTCATGGATCCTTATACTAGTTTCAAGAACTCTGACTGTTTCTCACTCCTGAACGAGCGAGGATAGAAAGTCGCGTCAAAATCGGTCTTGAAAGACTCCTATGTAATGGCACTAGGATCCAGTTGTCTCTCACAGAATGAGTCCCACCAATTAGCAGCTAAACCCTTAAGTAGGAAGGCGGCAAGACGGACCTTTTTATCTTCTGGGCACTCCATAACGTTGAAAATGCCTTCATTATTCTTTAATCAGGCATCAGCATCAGCCGGATCAGTCGTACTGGCAAAATACTCTACTCCTAGTTTCCTAGCCCGTTCAATACTAGTGTCATGCCCTCGGCTCGGTAGTAAAGCAGCGAGAGCAGAAGATAACTGTGCAATCAAATTCCCATGAAGAGGAGCGTTGCCTTGCCCCAAACCATCACCAGACCGATGAACTGATTCTTCTACCACATTCTCTCGACTAGTGCCCTCACCAGGAGTGTGTCGAGCTTGAGCTGCTGCCTACTTTTTAGGTCTACATGAGGAGGCATAATGATCTACAAGATGTGAATTTATGCGAAAAGTGCCATGCAATGTTTAACAGGTTGAGAAAATCATATAATGCAATTCTAAGACTCTATGATCGTTTTGCTCTGATACCACTTGACACGCCCCATCCCAGGCCATCCTGCTAGGCCTGACATGTGGCATGCACCGACGATGAATACCAGTTTGACCTGGACCCACCGCCAAGGCAAACTAAGACTTTTCTTGAAACTGTACAGACTTTTGGACTAAAATGATTTTATAAAACTTTTGACAGAGTCTCCCCTATAAAATGGACTTATCCAACCTGTGACAAACTCAAAAATCCACAACCAAATTCATAAACAATAATTCCCAACGCCATCCATCCAATAAAACTCCAAAGAATGCAAAATAGTTTTACTCTTCGCTTGACATCAAAATCAATTTTAAAACATATGCAATACTCAATGTTTCTAACTAGCATGAGAATGAAGATATGAAATATGTCAATGTTTCATGAGATGGCAAAATGCACTATGCCGTACTATTCTGAACGCGGTAGCAAATTCTGATGGTGCAGGCAAATCTCAGTCTGCTCAAGCTCGGTCACCTCCTAATAAGAAAATGTCAGAAAATATATGAGCTTGTAACTCAGTGAGTGGATAAGTTCACAATATTTAATTTCAAAAAATGCTGCTGAATTGTGTAATACATAAATATAACTGAATTCGTTGGTAATTATCTAGTTAACTTACAAATGAAATATTGAATTATGAAAATGCTGAGAATATTATGAATAGAATTTAAGAACTTGAACTGAATCATATAATTTCTCAATATACTGTAAACTGAGTTATAAAAGCTGGAACTTAGATAATTTCTTATAACTAAAAAATTCTCACCAAAAGTACCGCCAAGCAATAACGTACATGTACAGAGTGATCTCGATGTACAAGGCATACTACTTAGAACTGAGTGACACTGATAACTAAATAACTGGATAACTGGTCATACGCGGACAGAGCAAGCCCCAAAGGAAAACACCACGACGCTCTTCCGATCTCCTATGTGTGTATGACGATGGGTCCCAAAGACCTATATATAACTGGTCATGCACCATGAAACGAATCACACAATGCAGAGCGGGTAATCACTGAAACTGGTCAATACACCGTGGAACGAATCACACGAGGCAGAGCGGGTAATGATCACACATGTACTTTGGTGGTTTTGAAAGTAATTCTTATAATATGCTTTCACAAACATTTCATGATATAATGATATAAATTCCTTTCCAAATCTTTATTCTCATAATGTAAACCATTCACATAGCATGATAATTATAATAGCATAATTTTCCTGAACTTGATAATCTATAGAAGTAATGAAATATTTCATGAAATACTATAATAGTTAAATCGTGCAAAACTTGTAAAAAATCATTTTCCACTCACAGAATTATAGCTACAATCTAGCGTGGTTGATAGGCTTTCCCAATCTCCTCGTCACCACCTGAAAGAATGGGAAAGTCTATTTACTTAAAGTACCATCATAATTCCTTCGAAAGTGTTATAACCCGAAAATTCACAAATAATCACTTCCAACTTATTTTTAACATCCCACTACTACCCATTGTCAAATACTATTTTAATTCTTTAACCACTATTCAAGCATATTACATCATAATCTCCAACATCAACATCCATGAATGTTTAATAACATTTTTTCCATATTTTTTATTTATTTTTAAATTTTTTAATTTAAATGGGGCGGGGCTGTTTGGGTCGACCCCAACCCACCCCACCCCACCCCTACCCGCCAACCCGCAGCTCAACAAAAAGTTGTCCCGTTCAGATCGTGGCCCCACAGGTTCTCAGTCGAGTCGGTTTAAATTGTTATCCCTAAGTACAACATATATTTCACATGCAGTCATGGCTGAAAGGATTTCTCAAAAACTTGTAAAATGGGGAAGTACAATTGATCCATGCGGCGAGATTTCTTATCTTCCAAAGTTTTGGGAATGATCTATTTAGACATATGATCTTCTTTATAAGAAGAAACTCACTGGACTGGCTCATGATGTCCATCCAGCTGTAAAAGAATATTCTCACCCCAACGCAGCTTTTAGAGCACTTTGTGAAACGTGGTGTTCTAACACCAACACCTTCATTACTATACAGGGTGAAATTGGCATTTCACTTTGGGATATTCAAGAGATAACAGGACTTGAAATTCAGGGTGAATGTTATAAAGAAATAGTTCTGACATTTACAGAACTCAAGACCTTGCTCCCAAAATCATGCCTTCATCTTTTTAAAACTTATGCGTGGTTAGCACACAAGAAGAATGTTGACCATATTCGTCATGCTAACTGGATTGAATTTTGGTTCCAAGAGCTGAAATAAATTTCCAGTCCTCAGAAAAGCAAAACTTTTAGGAAGGTAATGGCTCTAAAGCCATCTAAAGGGCATCAGACAGCAACAGCGACATGGATTAAGAGACCCTTAGCTGTTGACAACCAAGAAGAGTTGTACACAGGAATGACAACCAGCAGTCTAAGATGAAATTTTCTTTTGTCTCCAGTTGAAATGGAAGAATTCAAGATAGCCACTTATCTTTCACTCCGGCTCTGCCGATTCATTTTCCCTTTTAAAGATAAATATCTCCGTCCAGCCACCTTTAAAGTAACTTCCAGAATGGCTTATAGAATTACATACAGCTTAGTTCCTCCTATTTTGGCCAATATTTATAGAGGACTTACAAAGATGTCGAATTATCCTCTTGGCCGCAAAAGTAAGGCAACTAGGCACTTTTTTGTAGGCCACTTCTTATATGATTGGGCTGCATCCTATTTCATGTAAGGAGTTTATGGTATTGTGAGGAGTTTATGGTATTGTGGATGAGTCTTATAATCATCCCAGCCTTTGTCAGTATGCTACACCACTGAATAATCTGCAACCTTAGGAATCGGAAGTACTGAATTTTAGAGCAATTATCAAAGGAAATATGGGTAGTGAGGATTTCTGTTGGATTCTACATCCTATTCCTCAAAATACTATTATAACGATAGATGATGGTACTAGATCTGCTGAATCTACAGATTTTATGATGAGTATTAGACCTGGTTTTCTGTCGTACTACCACACCTTTTCATTTTACATCCGTTAGTCTTACAACCCTCATAGATTTGCCAAACAGTAGGGTTTTAGACAAAATCTTCCTGGTGCTCTAAGGAGCCTGAATGATATGATTTTTCTTGTTAATATACTCACTCTTTACCACGTATGGCTTTTATTAACTCAGGTTAACGGTAACTGTTCATTTCACATTCCACCATCTACCACTAACATACATTCTGAGGTTGAACCAGAATGGAGAAATTTTGGATCAAAATGTCCTTCCCAAACTGAAGAAGTTTCCCATTAAAGTTTTAGCTTCAAGCGAGAGGAATGAATTTGAGCTTGTTCAACTTCCACCTACACAGGAACCTTTGGATGATGTTAAGGATGCGGAAGTTGATCCCTCTCAACCAGTTCCCAAGGGTATTCTTGAGAAAAGGAAGTTAGATATTCCTAATGAGGATAGTAAAAAGAGGCTCAAGTTGACCTTTCAATCCAAAGTGGTTTTTAAGTATGCAAACATTATTTTGACGATGATTGAATAATTACTGGAATTGCATCATAAGATTATATGATTATTACTCAATTGAACATCTAAAAATTACAATGTGACAATGTGATCATATTCAAGGATACAAGATTGTCACTCAAATGAACGCCAAGAATTAAAAGTTAATTCTTGACGGCATGATCGATATTTTGACAATGAATTGGATTAGCATATACAATATGATTATATTGAATTGTTACAAGATTGCTAAGAATTAAAGATTGGAGAATTAATTGGGTTGCATCAATGGTGAAGTTACGAGATTTTCAAGAACTAAAATCTATCAATGTGATTGTATTGAATTGCAAAACTTCAAGGTTTGCAACTCGAATGAATACCAAGAATTTGAATACGATTATTGACAATATGATTGTATTTGAATTATTGCAAGATTGTTACTCAAATAAATGATAAGAAAGTAGCTATTGATAATATGATTGTTACTTTAACAGAGTGCATAAATACTCGAGTTTGCATCGGCTGTGTCTTATGGTTGACGACGATTGAATAATGACTCAAATTACATTGTGTCAATTGGTTACAAGATTATGGCTCAAATGATGTCTAGAATGAAAATGTAATATTTGATTAGTATGACCCAAAAACATAATAAACTAATTGTAAAACCATATTAAGGAGAAGGACTTCATAAGTAATAAATTCTAATTGAAACATTTGTTAAGTTAAGAAAATTGTCACATGAAAATTGAAGAGAACACTTGGCAAGACTTATTGGCAAAAAGACTCTTAAACTTCCAAGTGGACTTAATTCTATTGGTTAATCTCAAGAAAAATCTTTGCCATCATTCCTATTGGCTACTTCCTAAAAACTATCTAAGGCCATTTGTCTTGCTTTTCATTGGAGGATATCAAGATCTTCAAGTACAAATTCGTCCAAAAAGAGTGAGAGTAATAGAAGACTAAGAAAAACTCACAAAACACCACTCTTGTACTTGAAAATCGCTCCTTTTCGTATATAGAAAAAATCTAACTCAATGAACCACTTTGATTGAAGAATATTGATGTTTTGGAGGCACGTTTCAAACAATCCAAGAAATCTTTGGGAAATCAAGTAAAGAGGTGAGTAACTAATACTTTAATTCCCTTTTTGCATTCATGAAATTTTGATACGATAAGCATGAATTTGATTGAAGTTTCCCATGAGACAAATATGTGATTTGATGCATTAAAAAGAAAGATTGATTGCATTTGAATCACTAGTTGATGCTCTACCCGTTTTCTATTTGCTTTGCTTTGCTTCGTTACCATATTAGGAGCCATCTAATGATACCGAGATGGGCAACAATTAGTATAGTATTTACTTTGTTTGAGATTCCAGTAGGGGTCAACTGGGATTCGAATATGGATCCACTTAAATGTACATGGCCATGATTGAATTGATATGAATCTTCTATGCACCACGGGTAGTAGTTTAACTAGTGATAGGGCCCTTTTATGCATTTGAAAGCTTGGTGCATTAAATGGTTTTCTTGAAAATAAATCTCCTAAATGAAAGGTGAATCAAAAAGTTTTATTACTCACTGAGTACTTTGTACTCATTCCTCCTTTCTACAATTTATGTAGATGATTGAAGATATAATATTTGAAAAGCAAGGCAAGCTATGAGTTGGAGCATGCTCGCGAACGGGAGTAGAGTTTTACATGTAGTGAAAACTGATCCTTGAAGCTACTATGAATACAATTATGAGTTTTATACCTTTTTGTGTAAATAACTATGCCCTATCTATAACATATATATATATATATTTACTCCTTATGTGGGTAGTCCTTGTAATGATTTGAAGCCTAAATTTCAAAGTAAAAGTTTTCAAATGATTTGGCTTACTTTGGTAATCAACGAAATGTAACTATTAACATAACTTGCTGTGTTCTTTACGTTTTATTGAAAACATAGTTTTAATGATTCTTTAAAATTTAACAACTTGTTAGTTGACTAATTAGCTTTTAGAATGATAAACTCTATAAGACACAAACAATTTGTTTGTTTTGTACGTCTTGTCCTCGCTATTTGTATTGAAGCTTCGGCTATAGATTTCATTAATTAATATAAGATATTCTTAAATAATTGGAAATTAGCGGGGGTGTGACATGTTTCCCTTCCTTTTTTTTTTTTAATATGCAATATACTTAACATATGAAACTTTATTGGAGGCCACCATTCATCAAGTATCAAGCCTATGAATGAACTAGCTAGTACCTCAACCCATCCCCTTGATTTAAGTATCATTGGTGTTTCCTATGATGAATATCAGGACATATTAACAGAAACTTGGAATGAAGGTAATTTTTTTTTTTACTGTGAAAAGATGATCACAACAAATTATGTTCTTCTTCATCATTTTTTTTCCTTGTATATATTTTCTGAATATTCCCGAAGATCTACCATTGCCTATTTCAAGCCTTCTGTTGGAATAGCCCAGTGAAGATAGGATTGGTTCACTTGAAGGGATTGATGAAATTAACTTCACAAAGAATCCCCTTTGCAGATATCCAAGTAGAATTGGTGGTGGTATTTTAGAACCTGCACTTGAAAATATCAACATTGAAGAAATATCTGAGGGCGAAATTGAAGGGATTTCTGGTGTTCAAATGGTCAACCTTACAAAAGCTGAGCAAGTAGTCTCTAATGATCCTCTTTTGCCAAATTTAGCTATAATTTCTTCTGCTAACAAAGAAGTTAGACCAACATGTTCTTCTGTTTCTAGATTTCCAGAAGATGTCACTGAGAATTCTGCTTATGTGAACGAAGTACTTCGAAGTGCTGTGGTTAAATACCTTAAGCTTGAGCTTATAGAAGCTTTAAGGTATGGATTGAAAAAATTCCGCATATGTTGGGAAAGGAATATCCAAAACATCAACCGTGTGATTGTTGATCGCTTTCGAAATGATCCACAACCTTTCCTTCACCATATAGAAGATTTTTTACTGAATGTAGATAGTTATTTCTCTAAAAAAATGTCAGATAACAGACAACCTTTCACAAGCAGAAAAAATGAAGTAGATGGAGGAACTAGGACATAATCTGAAAGCGGTGAAGATGATTTATGTTTCCTTAACTGATACACAGGCTAAACTAATTTTTTACCTTGACCGGGTCAACGAAAAACTTCAAACCAACACTAAAGAGATAAGGAGGATTGAAAATGCATTGGCCTCATTGGAGCAAATACAAATCAGGGACAGTACTTAAATTGTAGTCATTGACCAAGAAAGATATGCTCTCAAGGAAGAACTCTTGCAACTGTCAGAAAAACTTTAAAACATTGTATTTACTATTTATTTTTATTTTTTTCCCTTAGACTTGTACAAGCTCGAATTTTTTAATACAAAACGAAATTTATTAATCATATTTTTCTCTTCTTCTTTTTTTTTTCTTTTTGAAGTTAAAACGAACTTTTTTTTTATATATACGGGTAGAGAGCATGTGATTTGCACGTCTAATCTAACCGATGAATAACGATGTCAATATAATTGAAGTATTTAGTAAAGCGTTAAAAGACAAAATTTTTTTCTTTTTTGGGAAAGTTAAAAGACAATAAATTTTTATCCCATATCATAAAAATTTAATTAAAAAAAAGCCAAAACGCCCTAAATCTTGATGATTAACGAATTATTTTAGTTATTCATTTCGCAATAAAAAAAGTAAAAAATGCACGAAATGTAGTTGAAAATGTTCTAATAATTTTATAATAAATCTCAAAGATTGATGTTGGTTTTAAAAGATAGGTCAAGATTAATTAATTCTTTTTCTAAAAGTTATAACTAAATTATTGGTTCGGTTTAAGTTGTGTTTTCTCCATTTTTATTCTTTTTATTAATTATTATTAATATTATATAATAATCATGTTATAAATATGTAATAATTGTATATTTTTATATAGCTATTATTTATTAAGTTTATATTAGAATTTTAATTGAATATCAAGTGTTTTAAGGGTTAAGAAATGAGAAGCCAAAAAATGAGTATTGTAAATGATGTAATTAATGAAGTTTTTTGTAAAAGATTCATTAATGGATGAATTAATATGGAATGAAATTATAAGAAAATAAAAAACACAATAAAATTTTGATTAACGCAAAATCATCGGGGTCTAGTAGTTTTGTCTTATGGAGTAGCAGCACAATTCGTGTAGGATTCGACTTATATATTATTAGCTTATAACATGTTTCTACTTTGAGTTGTTTAATTAATTTAGTTAGTATTGAAATTCAATATAATTTTGACAGAAGGAAGGTATCAAGAATTCAAAACATATAGAATGGTGATAGAAAACAATTCTAGCACAACCTTCAAAGGATAATTCGGGAAAATATTTAAGAATCTAGTTATTAACTTACAATATTTTAGAACCAAGAACCATGTTAAAATTCTTTATTGTTAATTGTTTGTTTTATAAAGTAAAATAAAGTTGAGATTAATAATTTTTTAGCTATAATTGAATCTTTTTGCATGACACATTTTTTGTGATTTTTTAGGTTAATTAATAAAGTTTTACTTAGGTTTATAGATGGGCAAGAAAAGTAATAAATAGTTAAGGTTATTCTAGACTTTTAATTATATTATAGAGGGGTATAAAAGGTACTCAAAAGTTTCCCGTACATCTAGCCTTTTAATATATTGTAGATGTATGACTAAACCTGGACTAACAACTCTTTTATCCAAGTTGCCTACATACCCTTGAAAGGGATCAAGTCAAAACGTAGTTCACAAAAAAAAAATAGCTTAGTTGTTCATAGTTTAAGAACAGCTAAGCTAAATAAAAACTTAAGCATAAAAACGCTTTAAGAGCTTTCCGTTCATTGGCCATATTTGCAATCTGTCTTTGTCAATAATCTTGTAAACTTTGTTTGTGCAGATGTGTGTGACAACGTGTGGACCATCCCACTTAGGCTGAAACTTACCCCCAGCTTTTCTAGAGATAATTATTGGCCTACAGACTAAAAGCACTAGATCTCCAACTTAGAATGACCTAGGCTTTACTTTTTCATTGAAAGACTTTGTCCTTCAAGCTTGGTAGCATTCAAGATGCATATGTGCCTCCAACCTCTTTCCATCTATGGCTTCCAGTTTTTCAAGTCAAAGATGGATATTTTCCTCTACAGTTAATCCTTCAGATCGGAAGAGCGTCGTGTAGGTGATGGGATCTGACACTCTAATAACAGGACAACTTCTATCCCATATACTAAGGTATAAGGAGTAGCCTGTGTCAAAGTCTGATATGTAGTATGGTATGCCCATAAAGCTTTTCAAGTCTCTCGTGTCAATCTCTTTTAGACTTGGATACAACTTTTTTCAGCAGGTTGCACAATGTTTTACTGAATGCTTCTACTAGACCATTGGCTGCAGCATTATACATGGAAGATTTATATTGTCGGAACCCAAACTTGGCACATAAATTATATATGTGGCTATTGCAAAAAGGTTTTTCCCATTGTCAGTGATGATATGTCTTGGAACTCCATATCGATAGATCAGTTGAGTGCGAATGAAGTCTGCCACATTTTCCTGATTCACTTCTCTCAATGGAATAGTTGCAGCCCACTTAGAGAAATAATCTGTTGCAGCCAAGTTGTATGAATGTCCAGTTGAAGATTTTGGAGTTATAGGCCCAATCACATCAAGACCTCATGCATCGAATAGCCATGAAGCTATTATCAGATGCAATAGTTTAAGAGGCTGATGTATGTAATTTGCATGGACTTGGCAGGCTTCACACTTTCTTGCATAGTCTATGGAATTTTGTACCATGGTCGGCCAATAGTATCCCATCATTTTTATTCAAAAATAAAGTTTTGGCCTAGGCTGATGAGTACCACATATTCTAGAGTGAGCTTCCTATAAGACGTGGAGTGCTTCCTCATTATTTAGTCATCGAAGGAAAACTCCATCAAATGATTGCCAGCAGAGTGTGTCTTTGTAAAAGACAAAACGAGCCTCCCGTCTTTGAATTTCAGTCTTCCGTCATAGACCATCAGGTAATCTTTGATGTTGAAGATAGTCAATAATGGGCTCTTCAATCTTTGTTTTTCCTTACTGGCAACTTCTGCACTATTGTTTTCTTCAAAGTCTTCAGGCTACAATAGAGGAATGACCCATCTTTGAGAAATTAATATTGAATGGTGGAGTTTTCATCAGATTTTACTAAGATAGCAGCTAAGTTAACCAAAGCATCTGCTTTCCTACTTTCATTGCTTGGAACGAATTTGATTTTAATTAAATCAAATCATTTCATAGGTGTTGACACATATTTATGCTACGGCTCCAACTCAGGCTTCTGGACTTCATACTTACATGAAAGTTGATTAATTATAAACATAGAGTCTCTGAAAACATCAAGTTGTCTTACCTCTATATTTAATTTTGTTTCCAGGCTAATGATGAGTGCCTGATACTCTGTGACGTTGTTTGAACAATTTTATGTCAAAGTGAAAGAGTATGGCATGACTTGATCATGAGGAGTTACAAGCACAACTCCTGCTTCAGCACTATACTTTCTGACTGCTCTATAGAAGAATAGCTTCAATGAGGGTATAACTCCAGAGTAGAAGACTTCTTCATCTGGGAGATCCTCAATAAATTCCCATTCAGTTAGAATTGGATGATCAGCTAGAAATTGGCCAAGGCTTGTCCTTTGACTAACTTCAGTTACCTTTGAACTCAAAGCTTCCCTTTGTGATGAACTAGAAACTGTAAGCTCATAGAGATTTGGAACCATTATTACTGTGTTAACAACCCTTGAACTTTTGACAAGCTCATCTGATAGAAGTATCTTAGGAATGCTAGGTGCTGGAAAAGTCAAATATTTCTTCAAAGCCATAGCATCTGCGGATGAGACACGAGAAGGTTTTTCAGAAGATTCTCCTTTAAATGCCTTTTACTTCTCTGTAGGAAATTGAAAGCCAAACCTTATATTTTCTTTGATTTCAAATCTAGAAATGGAAAGTTTGGCTAGATGCAACTTTTCATTTTCCAGGTAGAACTTGGCATCTGCAAAGTATGCTTCCTCTTTAGTAAATAGTCTAGTCTCTACCGCTATACATTTGATTCTCCATCTTGGCAGTACTTGAAGCATCGATGCCATGTGGAAGCCACTACCTTGGTCTCGTGCAACCAAACACGACCAAGTGTTAACTCATATGATGTTTTAGCATCAATGACATGAAAGAGTAGTAATGAGACCAGCTCTCCTATCCGTATTTTTAGACGAATCATCCCAATAGCTTTTTGGCATTTTTGGTTAAACTCTTGTATTATGATTTTACTTGTGGCCAAATCATGCTCATTTAACCTAATCTTTTCATAGTATAAATTGGCATGATGTTATGGCAGACCCAAAGTCAATCATTATGCGATGGAGTTAGTAATCTCGGATACAACAACTAATATATAATGGTCTATTATGTAAACGAGAACCCATTCGCAAGTCATCATCACTGAAAGTGATTGCAACCACGTAGTCCTGATGAATTGCAGGTATGGAAACCTTTCCTTGGTATTCTTCCAGATTTATTAATATTGCAATCAAGGACATATGATCGTCAAACGGAACACTCGTGTTGGAAGGAATGTTCTTAAGCTATAATACAATCTATGTCATCTTTGAAGTTCCCTCCTTGCTGTCGTGAGATTTATTTCCTTCCTTTCCATTTATCACATTGGAAGAGAAGTATTCTCTATCAAACTAACCTTTAGGAAGATATTCTCCTAAAATTATGGGACTTGGAACTTTTTGTAATGTTCTGGCTGCCTTTGGCATAGCTTTAGATTTCTTTCTCTTGTTGTTTCTTGGCCACCTTATCGGCTTTAGCTCATCATTGTTGATATCGAGGTTTGCACAGTTTGGATGATGTCTCTTCAGCTAGTTGGACATCAGAACTTTATGCCTTTAATAATGGTTCTGCAAAATGAGAAATATGTAATGTTTCACCTGTCTCTTTTGATTTCTGATATATCTCCATTTTTCTTATGAAGGTGGACCATCCATCACCAACTTCATCTTCTAACTCAAAATTAGAGTCCAAAAGCCCCAAGTCATCGGTCATAGTTTCATAAAAAGTTGGAAGATAAGAACTTGGCCCTTCCATTTCTGAGTAGATGTAGACAATTGTGACTTCCTCGTTGACTTTAAGTTCTACCTGAAGAGAACCTTCTGGAAGATGAGGTCCAAACTCTACTGATGGAGTAGTAGATTTTTCAGCACTATAAGTCAGATGAAAAGGTGGTTGACCTCGAAAATTGGAACTAGATCAAATGATCCAAACGAAACCATCAAGTAGTTGGTGGTTATCTCGAGTTTGATCTTATTTTCCTTGTCCATACGAACAATAAGATCTTTTTAGTATAAAACACTTATCTACTGGATGACTGACAATACAATGGAACCTGCAGTGCTTAGGATTATAAACTTGTCCGACCTCTTCCGTCTCTTTGGTGTAGAGAGCTCTATTACTTTTAGTTCAAGGAGTTGGTCAAACATTCCAGAGACCTCAGAGTCAAAAAATGGATACTCTTTTCTGCCAACTCTTTTGATTTCTTGAAAGTAATCCGTGTAGGAACGGTCAAAATTGCCACGTATTCCTTAAGCTTATTTGTCTTTCCATCTTTCTTGGGCTCTTTCCTTTCATGTGTATCATTTGGTAAACAGCACCCATGCCTTGCAATCTGGAGTTCAAGGTCATGAGCCCCTGTCGCCAACTCTTCGAATAAGTGGGGCATAACTCTTTGAATGAGTGGGGCATATTTGCTTGAAGATTGTAAAGCAACCCCTAGTACATGCCTTGAATGCACATGTCAATAAAAGATGACTCACTTATGCATTTTTTGCAATTCAGCACAAGGTTTCTCCAACAGTCTATGTGTTCCACAACTGGCTCGTCCTTGTTCTGCTTGGTTCTTGCGAGTTTTAGAAAACTAACTGTTTGTTGAGTGTTGTAAAAGCGCGTGAGGAATTAATGCTCAATTTGATCCCTATTGTCAATGGAACCTACTGAGAGCAGAAAAATTGCTTGACCATGGTATCATTGTAAATGTCGGCATTGTTGCATGTTTTAATAAAGTAAGCAACATGTTACTAGATCGGTATTGCCTTTCCCATCAAAGTATTGGAACTTTGGCAGTTGATAACTGGGTGGCATCCTCATTTTATCAATCCAACGTGTATATGGTTTTTCGTATACAATGGAAGATTGTGGTGAACCATCGTATTGGGCTCAGATGGTGTCAGCAATCATGTGTTGAAGCTGTAGAACAGATAGAGTGCCAACAAAGACTTGAGTTGCATCATGCAAGACATTTTGCACCATGGTCCTATCACGTTGGTCTTGCTTTTGTTGCCGCTCTTGAATTTTGGATCAATGGGCTTAGAGGAACTTGCATTTTCTAGGTTAACTTCTGTCTCGGGGTTCGGAAACTCCAGCTTTTGCATAAGTGTAGCAATTTGGACGTCCTTTTCTGCTGAGGACTTATAGTCAACTTTTCAATGGCCGAAGCCATTTTTTGCAGCTGGTCATTAGAAATTGGATTCACTTCTGTGACCATCACTGGCTCCGTAGAGTCATCGAAAGTATTGTAGTCTCCCAATTTCCATGGCAGTGAATTTGGCTGAGTGGAATTGGAAATAGATCCATTACTTGACATGGAATCTGAACAGGGACTTTTTCCTGAGCCTTGAGATTTAGCCGAGGTTGATCCTAACCTTTTTCTATTTTGAGGGACTTAAAGCCCTTTTTGGAGAATTTTCTCAATGGATGAAACCAATAAGTTTCTCCAGTCCTCGTCCGAGCACGTGTTGAGTGGAAGATTTCAACAAGTGTCTCCTCCAAGAGAGTCACGATTTCCTTACCCTTATCACTTGTCATTGCAATCTTAATGGTTGAAATTGATGAATTTGATGGAATCGAGAGATGAGGGGCAAGAGTGTCCCACTAAGCATGCCAAGAAATTTGTAACAATAAATTCATGTATTAAAATAAATAATACGGAAATTGTTACAAAAAAAATAGATTTTAAGAAAATGAAGTGGATTGGCGCTCATGTTACTATTAGGTTGCAAAATCCTCTAATTAACGATTCCGGCTTTGAAGACTTGGTTTTATTGAAGCTTAGATTTGACGGAGAGAAGACTTTGATCTCTGGATTTGAACTTGAAGCTTTGATTTTGGCTTGAAGAAGATGAAGAATCTTGAAGACTTTGGCTTGCACTTCCTCTCCTTGATTTCTTCTTCCAGATTTTCTTCCTTCTAACATTGTTTTCTAGTTTTAGGACTTAGAAAATTTTAAAGAAATTTTCCTTGTGTGTTTCCTTCTGACTTTGTTTTCTAGTTTTTGGACTTAGAAAATTTTAAAGAAATTTTCCTTGTATTTTCCTTTCCTTGCTTTTTGTTGTTTTTGTTGTTATGTCTGTAAATGAAGAATGAAGGCATATATAGAGTCTATTTGTAACCACCATTTAAATAATTAATTTTTTGATTTAATTATTTTGAAAAAGTATGATGGGTTTTAGAGTGGGTTTTTAAAACGAATAGAATGTGCCTTTAACAATTAAATGGACTCTTGCAAGACTTGGTTGTTTTATTTGGAAGTTGGTTGGATTAATTATGGGATAACTTGAAAAATACAAATGTTTTTTACATACTTTTTAAAATTAAGGTACATGATGGTTTTTTTTTTTTTAAATCAGGTGTTTCAGATGTTTTTATATTGTGATATCACAATTTACAACACAACAACCACAATTTGCCAAAAACACTAAGTCACACCGAAACAACTAGCCAAAATACCGAGTCACAACGAAACAACTCGCTAAAACACTGAGTCATAAAAAAAACAACTCTTCAAAACACCAAGTCACAACAAAAACAACTTAAAATCAAACACAACTCTAAAACATTGAGTTACAACAAAAATAACTCGTCAAAACACTGAGTCACAATATAAACAACTCTCCAAAATACCGAGTCAAATCAAACACAACTCCAAAATACCGAGTTATAACAAAAATAATTCGCCAAAACACCTAGTCACATCGAAACAACTCGCCAAAATACTGAGTCACATAAAAAACAATTCGTCTAAACACCGAGTCACATAAAAAACAACTTGTTAAAACACTGAATCACAATATTACAACACAACAATCACAATTCGTCAAAACACCGAGTCGTAGCAAAAAAACCCGCCAAAACACCGAATCACATAAAAAACAACTAGCCTAAACACCGAGTTACAACAAAAACAACTTGCCAAAACACCTAGTAACAATATTACAACACATCAAAATAATGTGTTACATAAAAAAAAAAACTCACTAAAACACCGGGTCACATAAAAAAAAAAAAAAAAAACTCGCCGTTACACCTAGTTACATAAAAAACTCACTAAAACACCAAGTCACATAAAAAATAACTCGCCAAAACATTGAGTCACTTCAAAAACAACTCGGTGAAACACTAAGTCACAATATTACAAGACAACAATCACAATTACCAAAACAACGAGTCACATCAAAACTACTCGCCAAAACATCAAATCACAAAAAAAACCACTCGCCAAACACCAAGCCACATCAAACACAGCTCACAAAAATACTGAGTCAAATTGCCTCTTTTCTTTGATCTCCTTTTCAAACATTCCCTTTTTGCAGGCTGCACTTCTTTTCGTCTCTCAACTTTTTTTCTCTCTTTTATATAAATAAACAAACGCATGCTAAGTGAGAAGCTCCTGCCTCGATTCAATCAATTACGCAATCTTAGGGCTGCTAGGCGTCATGTTATCTTTGTTCACGGAAATTGGAGCAGGGGGAATTTGAGTTTTCCATCCAATGATGATGTGGATTTCAAATTTGGATCTCCAACCAATGCCATGAGATTGGGAGAGGTTCGGTGCCCAGTGAAAATCAAAAGTTTTGGTGAAGCTTCTGGCAAAGATGAAGAAGTTAGTGACATGAAATCAACTCTTAGCTGCAGCGGTAGTCGTGCGGCGGAAGGAAGAGAAAACGCAGGACTAAGGAAAGAGAGAAAACATGGAGGGAGAAGACAGGAGTGGGTGGGGTATACCTGATCTTCCAAAAATAAAAGTTAAAACATGTTCTTAAAAAGGGATGTTGAAAACACCTTAAATGTCTAATCAAACCTTAATAAAATCACCCCGGTCCATTTAATTTGATTAGTTTAATTATTTTTAATCAAAAATTTTAATGTCTACAGTTATTTGTTTAAATTCAAATATAAAATTCAAATTATATTCAGGATTTATCGATTTATTTGTTACAAATAGATAAACCGAAAGGGGGAATTGTAGACATTAAAAGTTAAATTAAGTAAAAATTGTTTGAGCCGGGTTCAATTTTAATACCTAACCAAAATAATAATTATTATTTTATTATTTTTTTTTTAAAAGGAACCCAAATAATTTTAAAGTCAAATTAAAGTCTAAGTCTTGAATGGATCAAATTAAATTAAAGAGAAAATTAGACAATATATACCTTTTTCAATTGGGTCTTGAATCTATATATATATATATATATATATTAAACAAGAGTTTGTCTGGTACAATTGAATTGATTTATCTAGCGTTATAAGCTCAATTTTTAATCTTTCCCACCTAAATGCATAATGATGTCACAGATGATGTTATCTACTAATTGATGTAAATCGGACTCTAAATGTATTGAGATGCCTGATTTCATAGACTTTTACCTTATTTGAAACTTATCAAATTACCGATAATTGATATGACCTTTCATTATATTCTTTTTTGTTTATTTTTCACTTAAGTAAATCGATGGTGGAAAAAATTAGTCCATTGATCGCTTAGTAATTAGTTAAATTTTTACATAAACTTTCATATAATATATTGTCCACAACCCACCATTGCATATCAATAGCTACATTTTAATTAGTAAGTCAAATATTATATAAAACCCTTTCCAAAAGAGGGGGAAGGGAAACTTATGTTTAATGGAAGTTCTATTATTCAAGAAAAAAAAAACTTATGTTTCATGGAAGTTCTATTATTCAAGAATAAGTATTTTTCTTAAGTCATTTGTCGTCACATATAATTAGGCAGCAGTAATTAAATAACTCACGGAAATTACTTTACCGTCCTAATCAGAATTGAAATAGATTAAAAAACTCATCTTTGAATTAAAATTGTTTCTCATATTGATATTTGTCCTACCTGGAAATTACATAATGCACCATGCAGGATTTTTCTTAGACATTAATCAGGGGTGTGCAAAAAAACCAGGAGCGGTTGAACCGGCCCGAATCGGACCAAACGGGCCAATCCTGGTCTAGGTTTTTGGCCAAAATAATGGGTTTCCACACACCGGCCTATCCCAGTCCGGGCTCAGGTTTTCTTTTGAAAACCCGAAAAACATGTCAAAGACTGGTTGACCATCTTTTTTTGCCCTTTTAATTTGAAAACTCGGTTCAAGAGCAGAAACGCATCAAGCCAGTTGTCATTAATTGAAAGGGTTACTTATCAACATTTATTATGATGATAAATTAATAAATCTTGCTAAAAGGAAAATTGCGAGTAATTATTAATCATAAGAGAAGATTAAGATTAATACGGGGATGTAATTTTGTTTTGACAGAAAATTATTATATACATTGATGATTGTATGTATACAGTGAATCCTTTGGGAAAAAAAAAACCCTAAAAGCAATTATTCTATATTTGATTATTATTTTGATTTTTTATTTTTTTCCCTTCATGATGTGATTTTTTTTCTTTTTGTTTTTTTTTTTTTGTCAAAAGATTGGTATAGTTACAAGCTATATTTTGATGATTAATTGCGATATTCTATGAAATCAAAAGGAAATAAACCTAAGCATAAGAAGGTGTATGATATATATATATATATATATATAAACACAATGTTTTCATTTAGAATGCCTTTTTATAATGAAAAGTTTTTTTATCATATTTTTATGTCCTATTGATGTGAATTCGATAGCAACTCATTGTCAACTCAACATTGGTTGGATTGCTATGAATTGTTCTTCCCATATGCAACTTTTAATTAAGATTATTATGTAATAAATTCTAAAGGAGCCTATGCAATAACTTTTACAAAACTATTTTCAGACAAGTTTGTAATCCTTGATACGTACTACTTGAGTTTTAATATTCTCCCTTGCGTCTCATTACACGTCGATTTTGTGGAGATTAGTTCAAGATAGAACTTAGCTCATATTCAATTATATTTTACTTTGTCAGCATAACGAGTCTATGAAATACACGGGTCTGAAGAATAGTGTGCCCGTACGCATAGGTGTGAAGCATAGAATGATGTCATTGGGTTTTATTGTCTTTAAAGGAAATAAAAAATAAGAATTAATAAAAAATTATTGGTTCAACGAGACTAATAACAAGAATTTCAAAATTATATCATCAAAATATAGAATCAATTACATGCTGCTTGCAAAACTCAAGATGCATATTAATTCCAGGCCAAAGATATTTTGTAGTTTTTTTATGACATCAAACATGATAAACATAATTTCACATTTTATGCATAAATTTTCTTTAGAGCTCTACCCGTGCAATGCACGGGTGGAAATCTAGTTATTATACCTTTAAACTAAAACTAATTGAAGATTTACCCTTTTCAATTGCAAAAACACCCTTATTATTTCATTTTTTTCTTTTTATTATTATTATATATTTAAACAAAAAATTATATTTTCATAATTATTAATTTGAATACATTTTAAATTTATTAAAATTACACATTTTATAATTCCACCCTCACTCAAACCCTAATTATTTACTACTTCCATTCTTCATCTCAAAACCATCTACCTACCACCACCGCCTCCACTAGTTGCACCCCGCCGCTGCCTCTACTGCTTGCAATGACGCGGTTGCTGCTGACAGATCCGGAATCAGATCGGTGGAGACTCTGCTCCGCCTCTCCTGCTAACAGCAACAGTCAGCACATACTGTAGCTCAGCTGCTGGCACAATAACCCCTACTTTTCCTCTCTTTTTTTTCCCTCATTTTATTTACTTGATGACATTTCATTTTAGATTTTTTTTCTTATAATATAATACTATATTTTCCGATGTGTTTTTGGGTTTTTTTTTTTGATACCTTGTTAACACTATTTCATAGTTGTCTCGTGCTAATATCAATTATTTTTGAATTGTTACCATGATTTTTTTTTGTTTGTCGTTTATTTTTTATTTTTTATTTTTATCGTAATTGCCATATTTTTAAATGCATACGTTTTTGTTACCATGTTTTGTTTCTTGTTACCATGTTGTTTATTGAATTATTTAATATGGCTTTTTTTGTTACCATGTTTTTGCAATTGTTACCACTAACATTTACCGTGTTGTTAATATATTTTTGTTTGCCTTTTACTATTCTTTTTCTTTTATTTTTTTGTTTTTGGTGATTGTTACCATTCTTTTTCTCTTAAATTTCACATGAATTTTCTTTTTCTAATTTATTCTGTTGTTGTTAATGTCCTTTTTTTGTTTGAACTTTTTTGTTACCATTTCTCAGTTGTATTTGTTACTATAATATGGTAACATTTTATTTTTTGAATGGTATCATTTGTTAGTGTGCTTGTGGCAGCGGTGATCGTTGGTGGTCCGAGTTGAAAGCGGCGATGTAGGCTGTTACAGTGAACGCGACTAATTTTTTATTGGAAAAATTACTGTTTTTAATTATTATATTATAATTATAATTTATAAAAAAACAATAATTAATACTAATAAAATTAATGAAGAATTGAATTTTAATGAACATTGGTTTAGGGTAATTTTACAATGCAAAAGGGCATTTTTACAATTACCTTTGGGGTAACTTGAAAAATACAAAGGTGTTTTTTTTACACACTTTTTAAAATGAAGATACATGAAGGTTTTTTTTGAAAAATCAGGTATTTTAAGTGTTTTGGGTGTTTTTACATTGTGATATCACAATATTACAACATAACAAAAATAAATTGCCAAAACACCAAGTCAGATCAAAACAACTCGCCAAAGCAATAAGTCACAACAAAACAACTCGTCAAAACATTGAGTCAAAATCAAACACAACTCCAAAACACCGAGTCATAACAAAAACAACTCGCCAAAACACTGAGTCAATAAAAACAACTCGCCAAAACACCGAATTAAATCAAACACAACTCTAAAACACCGAGTCATATCAAAACTACTCATCAAAACACCGAACCACAGCAAAAACAACTCGTCATGACACCGATTCAAATCAAAACACAACTCCAAAACACCGAATTACAATAAAAATAATTCGCTAAAATACCGAGTCACAATAAAAACAATTCGCCAAAACATCGAGTCGCAACAAAACAACTCGCCGAAATAACTACAACAAAACATTACAACAACCACACTACACCACCAACCACCCACTACCACCACCGTTGGTCACAACAACACCACCACAACTCGTCGGACTCACCAAACACTAATGTGAAATCAAATTCCTGATCTAAATTGTGACTCATCACAACACAAAAAAAAGCAATTGAACTGTTATCACCACACCGATTTCATCAAATACTTTATACAAAGAAAGTGTTGATCTGGTAAGGAAATACAAAAATGCAAGACGATTTGATTCTTTGGAAAATACAAATAGCAAAATAAGCTCAAAGATCGCAAAAATAGACTCAGTGGTAATTCTCAAATATATGGCATTCCTCCCCGGAGCTTTCATCATCCTAGTGGGTCTTTCTCCGCCGCCGTCGTAGCAGCATCGGAAGAAGCAAAAGCAGATGACAAGGAGGAGCACAACCGCAAGCCAGTAGTGGATCTTCTCGCCTCTTATCTCCACCTGGAACACCTTGTCCAACCAAGCCACCACCAAAGTCTTCCATATCCATTAGTAAATCCTTCAGCTTTCCGAAGACAAAAGTTCATTCACACCACACAATCAATATTTAGAACCCAAATCTAACTCAGAATCAAACTAATCATATTGAATTCTCCTACGCAGATTAAGGTTTTGAAATCCTAATTAGTTCATTGAATCTGAAAATTTTTCGCCGTTGATAAACTCAAATCGGACCACAGATGCGTATTTGACAGAACTCAGATTTATGATATGAAGAGAGAAAATCGCTGCAGAGATGAAGGGAAGTTTCTCGTTCGCAAAGACAATTGCTGGATAAAGTGAGTTGCCAGATAGAATCACTGATACCGGATTAGAGAAATAGAAATTAGTGGCGGATTCTTACACACACACACACACAGAGGGGGATGAGATTTGATGATCTGTTCTGAACGTGGGTTGGTTGGGTGTGATGTTGGTGTTCCTGATTTTTCCAAAGTTGTAAATTGGTATCTGACTTTTAAAAAGGGGTATCAAAATTACCTAATTATTCCATTACTTTTCAAATGAAGGTTTTTTGTTTTCAAAAACCCTATTACAACAAGTGGTTTTTATGTAAAGAACCCTAAATTAAATGATGAAAAGTCCAAAAATCAGCCAACTCTATGGCTCATGATCGTTGCCTATATAAATCCTATTAGTCTTATTAGGGTGGGGGGTTCCACACAAAAATTTTTGCAAGAGCATTTCAAAGAAGGAGAAAAACAAGAGAGCCAAGTTCTCTCCAACTCCAAGAAGATTAAAATTTTCTTGAATTCCAAATCAAGTTCCAAGTGCAAGTTTCAAAGAAAATTCAAAGGAGGTCAAAATCTTATTTAAATCAAATCTTCAAGTCAAATTTTGAAGATTACAAAAATCGATATTTCTTTTCAAAGTCTTTATCAACTCCAGTTTCAAGTCTAGATCCGGAAATATGTGAAAATCAAGGTCTCAAAGTTTCAAGTTAATTTCAAGCCGAAAATTAAGTCATGTGGCACTTCATCTTTAAATTTGAAATCGTTAATTAGAAGAGTTTTGCAACCTAGCAAATTATAAGAGCATCAATCCACCTGTATTTTTATCAAATTTCAATTTGTGATGAATTTCAGTATTAATTAGTTTAATACACGAAATTTGTTTATTATAGCTTCAAAAAAATAAAAACATAAAAAAATTAATTCATAAGTAATATCAAGTGCATGTGCATGCCTTGTAACTTTGCTTATTATTTAAAATTAATACCACATATATTGCTATCTAGACCATAGGTCTATATAATATTAAATAATAAATTAAATCAAGTGAGTCACATATGTGCTTCTTGCTATCTAAACTTGTGGTCTCTCTTTATCCCTAATTAATTTTCAACTGTTAAATAAACTGGTGGTGGTTAATACTTCTGGTATTTGTACCCCCTATATTTTTTACCCCTATACAGAGAACTATAATAAATTAATAATACAAACTCCTATATAGGAGACTACAAAGTATATATAAAATGTAAACAAATCCCCACATTGAGTGAATTGAACATGGAACCTTTATGTCCAGGGCCTCAACCTTAAACCTTAACCCAATAAGCTAAGGCCTTATTGGCTCACCCCTGTATTCACTTAAATGTATTGGCCTCATCTTCTTTGAAAAGATAATTTTTATGAGCGTGTATATAAAATTTATACACCTTATATGTAGAAAAAGCACTTCTTGGTTACTCAATGTTCCGCTTCATGTTTGGCCGATAACATGTGTCATAAACAGACACCTCAGTAGACTTTTATATATTGTGTAAGTTTTTCCACAAACTTGAATATTGTGTGTCCAATATTTACTTACCTAAAAACAGATTGAAAATCTTCAAGCACCAGCAGCTCCAGAAAGTGCTTGAACATTACCCAAAAACAGATATAGTCAAACACCCGGAAAATTTTTATGCATAGAGAGAGAGAAGAAACTCTTTTCTCTAAAGAGCCTCTTTTCTCTAAACAGCGGCAAAACTCAAAAGAAGTTTATTGTATGGGCATAGAACAATCAGTGACTGCTTAATCAGAAAATCATAATAAAATGGAATTGGCAAATGGCAATGCAGAAAAGGCTGTTAACAAAGATTTTAGAAAATTTGCAATGGAATACAAATTATATAATCTGCTTTTTTCCTTACATATTTGCTTAGATGAGAAGACTTCATCTCAGATGGGTTGCAGATATCAATTTTAGGTTATATACAAAAACAACGTTGATTGTTAGTTCGAAAAGTGCATTTAGCATGAACATAATAACAAGCGCAAAGCAAAATAATAACAAATACTTTCAGGCTTGCGCTGCAGCTGCTTCAGTGATTTGTTTGGCTTCAAGCATTTTCTCATATTCTTCAATCGATTTGAAGAGTTCTGAGAAGTTCCCCTTTCCGAATCCTCCACATCCACTCTTTTGATATAAATTTCCTTCGATCGGAAGAGGTCGTGTAGGGAATGCATCCTATTCTCTGAATTATCTCTATAAATATTGTTGGCCTGTCAGAGGACATCAGTTGAGAAGCAATTTTAGTTATGTTACTGAACAGAGCAGGCTTCTCTTTCAAATTTTTCATTTTATGGTGTAAAAAACTTCAAAAAGTTCCATATAACAGACCATTATTATACTTACAACCAGAAGCTTCTTATCCAATATGCTATCATATGTGCGATCAACTGATCATAATTTTTCCGATTATTAGACTCGCGCTTAAAGAATAATTAGTATTTGTTCATTTCTTTAAGAACAACTGTTATTTCCTTCCCAAAAAAAAGGAACAAAACAACTGCTATCAACGCAAAATCCCAGTTAGATATAATCATACTTCTTATTTGACAGTCTTTACTACTATAATACCCTTTTGTTTGTCGTTAATATCCAAGAAATAAATTCCTTGTAATATCCAAAGCTTGCAACATATATCTAAATCATAAAGAAATTCCATGTTGTTCAGACTTGGGTATAAGAATCCGGTACGAAGCAAATGTGGGAGTCGGATCCATTTGAGTGCGACATCATTTCCAGGACCTGGGCCAATGTATTTAGCTTCATGGGTTTGTAACTTTGTATGACCTATCTCCAGTTGTTCAAGCTTCATTTTTAAATTACCATGCCACATTAATTTTTAGATTCTGTTGTCCTTCCAGAGATAAAATGACTACTCAGTCCATTCTCATGCCTTTTTAACCTCCACTCCAATTTTTGCATTATTTCTCACCAGAGGTTAGTGGAGATTAGATAGAGTCCAACAAATATTGAAACTAAAATATATTATAATCTACAAACTCAAAATGTCTAAATGACAAAGAATTCCTTCAAAAGTGAATTCACTGTCTCAAATATCTGCATCCTCAGGCGAACATGACATTCAAGTAATATTTGAATGCATTTTCTACATCAATCTCTAGTCATCCTTCGCTAAGAAAACTATTTAGTAGAAACCTTCCAACACAACGAGATTGGCAAAGCTTATTTCTGAGACTTAGTATTCTTCAGAGGGCAACGATTTCCTATGCTTTTACTAGTTGAAAATTTGAACATTGGTTCACCACTAAGGAGGGCTAGTCCTTATTTATGCTCAATATGGATAGCCTATAACAATGTTGATTGGGATATTTTTATCTGCATTAACAGGAGAATGGATATTGAAATTTGAATCTGGTTACCCTTCAGGTTCTATCAGATCTAAAGAGTGGCAGCAAGATGATCCAGTACTGCTCCTGAAAGACATTTTTTGGGCACATACTCGAGACAGAACACTTTGACCTTTAAACATGCTGTACCCAATTAGAAAACTGTTTGATAAACTTGGGCATCTAGCAGACGGCAAGCCATTTTTATCCCGTCAATGTAATACCATCTAACTAAAAATGGAAGAACACAATACAATAAGGAACCAGGTCTTGATATTGGATGATGCCAAAAGCAACCACTTCAACCAAACAAGCCACAGTATAAAGGAGTCATTACCTTTTCAGCTGTAATGGTTGAGAATGGACAAAACTCGATAGCATTAAGGACTTAAAATTTTGTGAATTAAACGTGTCACCAAAGAATTACAAAATGAACTTTTAAGAAAATGTTACATTAGTTAAAGTATTATGTTATAACATACCAGCAAAGAGAAGATCAAACCTCATTGCTCTAAAGATATTCACCTATCATTTTACTTCAGTAATTAGAAGAACACATAACATGTAATAGATATAAAAAGCATAGTTGCAATTCAGCAACATCAAGTTTATAGTAAGATGGCCGAAAACTAGGTGCCAAAATTAGCTTATTCATTTATTTCATGATATAATGTTAGAACAAATAGTCATCACATGCAGTGACTAATGATTCATTTCCAACAGACCTTCAGAAGGAAATTATACGCGGCGTGCTCTATTCAACCGAGTTGATATCATGAATAAGAGGAAAATTAACCAAAAACTATACCATCTCAATTCCACATCTTATCAGTTCACCTATTCGAGCCTTTGAGGTAAAGCAGTAAAGCACTTAATATAGGGTAATAATTATTAACCACTTGCTACTGACTAATTAGAGAGAATCAGAAACTATTATAGCCAAAACAAGGAATAAAATATCATGAATTTGCAGAACATACCTATCACCAATAGGCTTTGTGAAAATTTGAAGCAGAGTCCCTTGATCATCTCTATCAACCAAAATCCCCAATTCCTCACATTCCTTAATCTGCTCATCAGTTAGGATATCGCCGACCCGACTTTTCAAATTCTTATAATAAGTGGGAGGCGGTGAAGGCATAAACTCGAACCCCCCAACCGAACTCCTCTTCCTCATCTCCCCCAGTGTCCTAAATATATCCTCAGATACCAGTGCCAAATGCTGCACCCCTGCCCCTTCATTGTGCTCCAAGTATGTCTGTATCTGGCTCTTCCTTTTAGTTCCATGCACTGGTTCATTCAATGGCAATAGCACAGTCTCTTCGTTATTTGCCAGAACCACGGAATTCAATCCGCTCTCAGCAGTCCCAACGTCCTCCGCGGTAAATTCTGCAAATTCATGAAATCCAGTAAACATTTTTATGTACTCAACGAAGGGTCCCAGCTCGGGAACGTTCCCCACTGCGTGATCGAGTCTCCTGAGCCCATAATCCAATTCCTGATAAGATATTTCGTGGTCCACAGGCTCGAATCCAGGTAAGAAATAATCACGACCCTTGTCAGTGGATTTCGAATAGCTTACGAGACGTAGAACCACGTCCCCGTAAAGATGGACCTCGCCAATTGCCGCTTCATTGTTCCCAAGCACAACCGGCGGCAAGATAGGCTTCGCGCCACGGGATACCGCCGTGGAAAAGGCGGAAAAGGCATCTTGAACCTCAATGCCTATAGCCCGGACTCCAAGGCCGTGTGAGGAGGTGAAAGAACGATGGCTGGACGCAGAAAAGCTGGGAAACGCTGCAGAGGAAGGAACAGAGATAGAAGAAGAGTAGGGTGCGGTGAAGAGAAACTCAAGGTCGCCGGAGCGGAGGAGATACGAGGCGTGGACAGAATTCCCAGTGGAGAGGTCGGATTTGGCAACAAGGGGCATACCGAGGCCCCACGAGAAGCGCTTGGCAGTGTTGGTGGCGTCGCCGCACCAGAATTCTACATGGTTGAAAAGCTTCACTGGGAAGAAATCCGACCTGGGATTGGTTCGAACGAAGTTGTTGTGGCCCGCAAGCTTGAAGCCCGGGGCGGCGGCGACGGTGGCGTTGGCGGAGACGGAGGTGGTGTGGGGAAATTTGCCCATCGTTTTCTGTTACTTGGGATTATGGTACGATTGTGACTCTTCCAGGATCAGCCAAAAGGCCCAAACCTGTTCAGCTTCGAACGTATCGACGGGTGGTGTTGCTTCAGTTTTGTGGGTCTCATTTTTTCTAGTTTGTAGGGTTATTTAGACTGACGTATTCTTACACCATGTTTGGCTACTAATTACAAACACTTTAAATTTATCAAGCAATTTAAATTTTAACTTTTGAACATATAATAACTACATTTAACTACATATTTGATTTGACTTGAACTTTTACATCAATTTAATCATTAAATTCAAATGGCATAATCAAATCTTGACATTTATATAAAATTTAAATTTTAAATCAATTTATAAATCCACCCATTTATAATTGGTTACCAAACAAACCCTTAATGCAATTTTTCTATTGAGTCAGATCAAAAACAGTAAAGTCATGTGACTTGATTATTTTCTATTGTCAGTCAGACTCTATGTATAGAGCAACATAATTCTATAGAAATCACCAGTATTAATAAGCTACTAGAGGTCTTATTACAAATTTTTCATTTTGTGTGGGGTACGCGGAATTGTTACAAGACTTTGAAAGTTTTTGAACATTTTAATTTAAACCGTTTTGGCTCAACTTTTTCTATAGAGTCAAATCAAACTCTTTGTATGAAGCGCCACTATAAAATAAAAACAGTTTGAGTTATAAAACCACATGTGATTTTGTAAAACCACATGTCCCGCTGAACTCTTTTTTTGAGCCACACATGACTTTATGGAATAAAGGGATTTCCACTTTTAGTTTGGAGCCATCCAATGTTATTGTTAATTTGTTTGTCTACCTTACGTTGGACTTTATTTGGATGAAATTTTATACTATTTATACGGTGAATTGTATTTGTACTTTAAAGAAATAATAAAAATTTTGAGCAGAAATTATGTTTTCAATATGTTTATTTGTGAGATATACAATTTTGAGTCTTTATCCCGTGAAGCAACCTCAACCTCTGCCTAACAGTTGAACCATTATTGAGTTGGAAAATACCTACAACATTTCAAAATAAATAAGTAAACAAACAAACAACTAATAGTAACGCAATGTTTCGGTTTGTAAACTCATATTAATGAGTTTTAATGAAAAACAAGAGAGAAAATTAGAGTAGAATGATGAATACTTGTTTCGTATATGCCCGTCTCATGAAATATGTGAATGTGATTACTTTGATCAATTTTTTTTATTAAATAGAATTGATATGCAAACATGAACTTCAAAATAAAATAAAAGCATATACCCTTCATTGAAAATCTTTTAATGAGAACATTACTCATTACTTAAGAGTATCTACGTTAGTAGTGTTAAAATTAACTATCCACATAAATAAAAAAGAGAGTTTTTAGTAATTGTTGAATTACATCTAAGCAAGTTAAATTTAACTATTAATTTGTGTCACATTAGTGATTCTAATTAAGAGTGTTAAATTAAACATCAATTTAATAGTTAAATGATAGGTCAATCCTAATTTAATTAAAAAAAAAAAGAAATAGCACTACATAAAGTGTTAAGTTTATTGTTAACTTTAACAACAAAACTAACAACTTATTAAAATAAATGCTTCTAACAACTACTTTAACCACACTAATGTAGATTTTTTTTAAGTTAACTAACAATTCTACTAAAAATTTACTTCAATATTATCCATGTGGATACTCTAAATAGCATTAATTAGGCGATTTAGGTTAGTTGAGACGCACTTTTCGTTATGAAGGTACGGAATGTTACTCACAAATCAAAGTGGTAAATTAATTTTTTAATATAACTAAACTATTTTTTCCCCTCTTTTTTCAAAGAAAGAGGTTATTTTATTTTGAATATAACGTGAGAGGAAAATAGGAAAACAATCAAGTCATCGTCTTGACTTACAAGACCTCAAAGCAAAAGATGTTAAAGCGTGAGCGGTCTCATTTTTTTTTTTCTGAATCAGTCTCACTCTATTTTTTACGCGATAATTAAGAAAAGAAAAGAATTGGAAAAGAAAATTTACAAACTAACTTCCTCAAATATATTTATTTAGGACATGTTCTGTTATTATTTTTTAATTCATTTTGAGTATTGTCTTTTAACAGTAAATATTAAGTAAAAGAATGTTTTTTTCAAGAGTAAAAAAGGATATTATTTTCCTTGTTTTGAGTATTTTCAAAATTTTAAACTGAAAAACTCAAAAGAATAAAATAGCATTTCCTTTGTTTTGAGTTTTGAGTTTTAAAATTTTGAAAATGCACAAAATAAGGGAAATGGAATCTTTCTTTTACTTAATTAATATTTACTCTTAAAAGATAAGATTCAAAATGAATTCAAAAGATATTAACAGAACAGGCCGTTAATATTTGACATATTTTAAAAATTAATTTACATTTTTAAGGATAAATATAGGTATAATTGTAAATGAAGTTACTCCCTTCGTCGCACAAAGATAGATTAAAAAAATATCATTTAATGTTATTGAAAATTTACAATTTAACAATATATTTTTTAATATATAATTTAATTTATTTAATATTTCACCTTAGTTGTTCTTTGTTGTTGATTATTATGCACCATAAATGATGGGTATATTAGAAAACTTAAAAATTAATTTAGAAAACGAGAATATAATTTGGAACGAGTAAAAAAGGAAATAAGGAATTTTTTTTAGGACGGAGAGAGGATAAAATAACCTTAAACATAGAAATATGACAAAGTAATCGGCACATTCTATGGTATATATTAGACACTAAATATGGTCTCTAATAAATTATGTGGCAGGTATTTATTAGACACTATAAAAGGACTCATTTCTTATAGGGTCTAATGGGTAAGTACTACATAACTCATTAGATACTATAAGGACACCATAAAAAAATCGACAACCCTGACAAATCAAAAAGAAAATGTAGACAAGATAAATGGTACCGTGTGAGTTATCTATAGCCAACTGGCTAGTTTCAAATTAGGCCACCGCATGGCTCTTAAATTTCCACTGAATTAAGATTCGGATAAGTATTGTGACATTTCAATAATTTATAATATTTTGGACGGTGTAATTTCTCATTTAAATAATTGATCACGAGATTTTTACTGTGCGTTATATGTGTAGAGTTCTAAAAGAATTTCATATATAAAATATAATATAATTGTGTTTGTTAAATTTAATATCATAAAGAAACTAAAAAACACAACTTGTATGAAATTAATGTACATCCTACGTCTACAAGTAGCATGCAATCAATTCTTTATTTTGATGGCATAATTTTAAATTCTTGTTATTAGTTCATTGACATCTTAATGAACCAATACTTTTTTTATTAATTATTATTTTTTATTTCCTTTATAGACAATAAAACCTTATTATATAATTTTATATTAGTTTCACACATGTGCATTTACAGACATACTATACTTCACACTCGTGCGCTTCACGGATATATTATAGTGACAGAGTAAAATATAATAGAGTATGAGAATATAGAATTATGAAATTATACAATCGAATAAAGTAAAATTGAAATTCATTAGGTAATTATGAGATATATCTAAATAAAATGTAATAAGTAGATAGAATCTCAAAATAAAAATATTAAATTAAATGATTAAAAAAAGTATAATAAAGAAAAATATAATAACAATAATATTGAAATTTTCCATTCAAAAAATAATAATAATAATAATAATATTGAAATCTAGATTGATATATTAACTATTTTCATGTAATTCAAATCCATTAGGCAAATATAAGATATATATAATCAAAATCTAATATACAGATAGAGTCTCAAAATAAAAATTTTAAATTAAATGATTAAAAGGAAAAATATAACAAAAAAAAAGTATAATAATTGAAGCAATAATTTTTTAATTAATTCTTATTTTTTATTTCCTTTAAAGACAATAAAAACTAATAGCATAATCTATATTTGCTTCACACTTGTGTGTTTCACGGACATATTATGCTGATAAAATAAAATACAATAGAGTAGGAAGAACATAAAATGATGAAATTATACAATCGAACAATGTAAAATTGAAACTCATTAGGCAAATTTGAGATATATCTAACTAAAATGTAATATATAGATAGAGTTTCAAAATAAAAATATTAAATTAAATGATTAAAAGGAAAAGTATAATAATAATAATAATAATATTGAAATCAAGATTGATATATTATCCACTTGCATGTAATTCAAACTCATTAGATAATTGTGAGATATATCTAACTAAAATGTAATATGCAGATAGAGTCTTAAAATAAAAATATTAAATTAAATGATTAAAAAGAAAAATATGACAATAAGGAAAAGTATAATAATTGAACCAATAATTTTTTTATAATTCTTATTTATTATTTCCTTTAAAGATAATAAAATCTGATAGCATAATCTATATTAGTTTCATACTAGTGCATTTACGAACTACTATGTTTCACACCCATGTATTTCATAGACATATTATGCTAAGAAAGTAAAATACAATATAGTAGAAGAACATAAAATCGTGAAATAATACAATCGGATAAAGTAAAATTGAAATCTATTAGGCAAATATGAGATATATCTAACTAAAATGTAATATTTAAATAGAGTTTCAAAATAAAAATATTAAATTAATATGTAAATAGAGTCTCAAAATAAAAATATTAAATTAAATGATTAATAAGAAAAGTATAATAATAATAGAATAATGATGCTAGCAAATTGATTTTTTAAAGAAGCCAGACAATGAGCTGGAAAATCATTTATAATTGAGCCAGACAATCAATTGAGCCAGACAAACTCTGCTTATATATATATATATATATATATATAGATTGTTGAATTTTTTTATTATTATTATTTTGGGAAACATTGGTCTGTATTGTTTTTTTTTTTGGAGTATAATTACAAATCTGCATCATAACAACACAAATGTGCATAAATATTTATCTTACTGAGATACATCGCCAAGAAAATCTACAAAATGTAGACTCAAAACCATATATTAATACGAATATGTGTGGTTTGAATTATATTGCAATGATTAAATATTCTCTGTAGTTTAAATTATGTTGCAATTGTTTGATATTCACATTTTCAAAGAGGAGAATTAAGTTCGAATAACACTCATCCTTCACCTAAAGCCCCTCCTTCTCCGATCTCTCTCACTTGTATTACTAATATACCTCAATTTGTGTTTGGAGTGTAGTATTAGAAAGGGTAAATTTCACATATCGTCCCCAACCTTTGCACTTAAAATCTCCTGGGACCCTAACCTTTTTTTTAGCGCGCTGGGTCCTCAACCTTTCATAAATACGCATAAAAGGTCCCTCTTGACGGAATCCATCTAAAAGTCTGTTAACTCATTGGCCAAATTACCACAATACCCTTACCCTTTAATTTTAAAAAATCAAAAAGAATTTAAAAATTAAAAAAAAAAGAAACTGAAGGCCCTCCCCCCCTCACTGCCATTTTGGGCCGCTTGAGACTGCCGAAAATGGCAGAACAATTGGGGGGAGACTCCCCTCGTTTGTTCTGCTGGCCTCCCCCCTTTCAGTTTCTTTTTTATTTTTTTCTTTTCTATTTTTAAATTCCTTTTGTTTTTTTTTTTAAATTAAAGGGTAAGGGTATTGTGGTAATTTGGCTAATAAGTTAACGGATTTTTGGATGGATTCCGTCAAGAGGGACCTTTTGTGCGTATTTATGAAACGTCGATGACTCAGCACGCTAAAAAAAAGGTTAGGGACCCAAGCGATTTTAAGTGCAAAGGTTGGGGACGATATGTGAAATTTACCCTATTAGAAATATAATGAATGTTGCTCTCGGAGAAATAACAATGAATGTAAGAGAAATGATATTTGTACAGATAAAGTGTACAATATTTGTACACACCCTTTGTATTTACTTAAATGCCTTTTGCTTTATCTTCCTTGAAATCATAACTTAAAGGGTGCGTGGGTAAATTTAGATGTGTGTATAAAAATTGTACACCTTGTGTGTACAAATAGAACTTCTCGTGAATGTTATTATGAACTGAAAAAAGGGAATTTTACAAAATCAAGATAGAAAATTTAACTCTTTATTTATTTTATTTTTTATAATTGTTATTATTAATTTTCTTTTTCTGCAATATAATTTGAACTACTTTAAAAGTATATTTCTAAACTCTTTTTTCAAAAAAGTATATTTTTAAATTCTTTTTTCAAAAAAGTATATTTTTAAATAAATTAAACTATTCATTCATCCACCCCACCCCACCTAAAAAAAAAAAAGGAAAGGGGTAATATGATCACAAATCAAAGGGTATGAAGTGTGGGTTATGTGTTGGAACACGTAATTGGCGGAATCACGAAAGCAGCAATATCACTTGAATTTGAATTCTTTTGATTGTCACTTCTCACTCGCTCTCATCTAATCTGGATTAGGATTTCAGCTAGTTTTGATGGATAAAATTTGACTTATTTCATATCAAGGTATGGCTTATAGGCCTCGCCTCTTATATAGACCAGCATGAGTATGTCAGGTATGAATGATACTGAAGTGGGTTCGAGGCAGGTATGCCTTTCTCTGTCCCATACTGGGAGGTGTTCAGAGCGGGTACGAGAAAATACCCGTTACCTGTACTGTTAAGAAAAATCTTAAAAAAAATTTTAAAAAAAAAATTTGAAAACTACATGAAAAAATCATCCTAATTATCATACATTAAGCCCAAATTATCAATACTATTTAACCACATGTCAAAATTCAAACTATCAAACATTTAACCACACAAGTTCAAACTTTCAAATATTACAAGCAAATCATCAAAATCCAAAAATGACATCACAAATATGTTGGGAATTAAGGCAAATTCTCCGATTACGCCCGCAGGACCGTTGTTCAAGGAATTTAATTGAGACAAGGAAAAATAAAAGAATGAAGAAAAATTTACGGACTGTCAAAACTTTCTACTATATGATTAAAGCCGCTTACAACCATACAGAATTTTCACTCGCCAAACTAATTCCCCAAGTATAACAAGAAAAATATACTAAGTTTTATCGCATCTACCAATTTCTACCTTTTGCCTAACCCGTGAAGAATTATAGAAATCTCAAGACGCTAGGCTACTATTTTTCTTCACAAGATTCTCTGACCCGACCCAAGTGGCATCCCGAGTTTTACCACACCTAATTTTCTACCCTTTGAACAAACCACAAAGAGTTACAAGAAAACTCTTCAAGGTACTAGACTCACTAATTTTTTTCTCAACTCACTTGTACCACTTGTGCATAAAAGAAGAAGAAAATATCTCTATTTATAGGTTTCGTTTCCTTGGAAGATAAGACAATCCTTCTATGATTTGGATTTCTTTTCTTCCTAGGATTCATCTTCTTTCACTTTCCTTTTCATTTTCAACTTTGGATTATTTTTAGCAATAAACTCAACAATAATAAAGTCTTACAAACGTTGAAACAAACTTAAAACAATTAAAAGTCTAAACTTGACAACAAACATTAAATCACATCTCCACCACATTAATTGTTTGTTGAAAACATTCACAAAAGAGGGTAAGTTTCTTCATTCATCATCATCATCATTATATGTGAAAGTCGCAGTGACCATACTATTCTGTACAACATACGTTTAGAATAATATTTAATAATTACACAAATATGTTAATCACTTGTAACATTGCAACAAGATCTTAAAAATACTTATTTCAAAGAATTAAATTACCTCCTCTTCAATTTCTTCGTCAAAGAGAGCAGAACAACAACCTTTATACGTATGTGTGGGCAGTGATTCCCCTGACAACCAAAACACAACAAAGAATTAAGTTTTAAGTACTAAAAACGATTAAAAAAGCAATTGAATTGAATAAGTTACTATGACTATCAACTCACAACCAATCTCGAGCACACATCAGAGCCTCTAAAGTCTTATGATGAAGTCGAATCTTATGTGAACTCACAAAATGCAGACTTTGAAGCTACAGTGGAAACTGGGACGACCAACACATCTCTAGCTACTCTAGCCAAGAAAGGGTACTTGTTTGAATTAGCTTTCCATCACCCCAATATGTCAAAGTTAGGAGTTTTTGATATTACTGCTTCCTCTAGGTACAATTCAAGCTATGTTTTTGCTTCATTTGTTACAATGCTAAAAACAAATAAGCCATAGCCTTGCAAATCATCATCATTTGCCGATGACCCCTCATTTTGGCAAGATAACTGAGAAAACTGTGAAACACCAAAACTAGCACTTCCATTCCCTTTTCCCTTACCCTGATAATGCGAAACCAATTGGGTAGACTACTGGAGACTTCCTTCAAGGGTTCGACCAAGTGAATTGATTTAAGGACTAGGTTTGGTTTGTCTTGAATTAGTTTTTGTTATTTTAAGGAAACTCAAATTTTGAATTAGTATTAACTAATAAAGTTACCTAAAAATTTTACAAAAAGAACATTGGACAAAGTCGTTAAGGCATATTGATTTTTCGTTGGGCATCAGGGTTTGAAACCTCACAAGCTCAGGGTTCAAACTTTTTTTTTTTTTTTTTTACAGTTAAAAAAATTGGGTATCAGGTCAGGGCGGGTTGAGGCAGCCACTAACCGTCCCCGACCTAATAAGCATTTGGGGTGAAATTTTTGGCCCATACCCCTGATACCTAATTAACTGCCCCATTCGGGACGGGTCTCCGTGGGTATCGGGTAATGGGTATAGAATTGGCATTCCTAAATTATCAGGGTGAAGCTATTGTCATTCCTAAATTGTTAGGGTGAAGTTATTTTTAACAAAAGATGTCAAATTTTTATAATACAACGGGTCACTGCGTGTATCAGGTATCAGATACAGAATTGCCATTCCTAAATTGTCAGGGTCAAGTTATTTTTAATGAAATATGTCAAATTTTTATAATACAATTCTATCCTTCTGTATTTGACACCAAATTGGAAATGGAATTGGATTTTTCTTTCTTTCTTTTTCTTTTTAACTAGATTTTCACACGTGCATTGCACATGCAATAGCAAAATAAATTATATATAATGATTAATACATAAGATTCAATAACATATCATTATGTCAACTGTAATATTTTGTTATCTTGTCATGGACTAATACTTGTTATATTAAACTAGATATACAAAAAGTTTAAGGATTACACTTGAGGATCAAGAATTTATGTATAAATGAACAGTAAATTTTTAGAGCAAAAAAGGCAGAATCGATTGCTCTAGAATCTTTGTTTTTTCTTTTCTGATATCATCTATATATCTATATATATCTAAATCAAGAGTAGTCAAAATAAGTTTTCCCGCCCAAATCGTTGACGTCCTACTGATGTCATATTTAATTTTTTAATTTTTTATTGTTTTCTATTTTGAAATGGCTAATTTGGACAATTTAACCCTGACATTTCATCATATTGTCCAATTTAATCCCAGCCTTTCAAACTTAAAAATTTAAACCTCAAATTTCACATTTTTTAAGTGATCTACTATTTTTTATTTAAAAAGACAATAATACTGTCCAATTATCATTAACTTAAAATTTATATTATATTAATCTAAATCAAGTGTAGTTTCTACCTTATTTCCCGCATTTGATTGGTGCTTTAAGCTAACTGATGACGTCATTTTTTGCCGATTTCCCCCTGTTTTCCTCCACCGTGGAATTTCCCATTTCCCAAAGAAACTCATAAAAATTGAATTTATATATATATATATATATATCTAAATCAAGAGTAGTCTAAACAAGTTTTCCCACTCAAATGGCTGACATCATATTTTATTTTTTATTATTTTATTCTTTTCTATTTTGAAGTGGCTAATTTGTACAATTTAACCCTGACATTTCTTCCTATTGTGCAATCTAATCCTAACCTTTCAAACTTGACAATTTTAACATCAAATCTCACATTCTTTATGTGATCTAACTTTTTTACTTAAAAAGACAATAATACCCTCCAATTCTCATTAACTTAAAATATATATATATATATATTCTATTATATTATAATAATCTTTTTTCTAAGCAGAGAGTGATTTCATTTCACAAATATAAACAGAGTAGAGCTGATAAAAGGGGAATTTGTCAACCCTTTTCCAACTACAAAGACATAAAAGGAAGCTAATCTAATCTACAAAATATACAACACAATAAGTACAATATCAGTGTCACAATAAAAAGAAATTCACCCATGACAAATTCGCAGCATCCCAAGCAAGAAGAACACACCAAAGCCAAGAAAAGAAATCATGCGAACAAGCCCATTGAAGGAAATATCGGCAGCTGATTTCGCAAACACAATATCCAAATCACACTTCATCACATATTAATATATTATATTAATCTAAATCAAGTGTAGTTTCTACCTTATTTCCCGCTTTTGACTGGTGCTGTAAGCTAACTAGTGATGTCATGTTTTGATTATTTTCTCATGTTTTCCCCTACCATGGAATTTAAAATTCCATTTCCCAAAACAACTCATAGAGATTAAGTTTTTTTCCCATGAGTTTGATATTTTCCCATGTACGAATGTTTCTGATTCGTTTTTCAAATTCCTATTATTATATTTTTTAACATTATTCATCTTTTATATTTTCAACTAATGTACAAATATTTTCCATTTAATTTTCAAATTCATATTGTTATATTTTTTAACATTGTTCTTCTCGTGCATCGCACGAGTGCTATACTAATTTTTACATATACAATACAATATACAAATAAATGGATATCACGTGACTTGCACAAACACCTAACAAACACCACTAACTAATATATATTAACTAACACATTCAATACCCTCCTCAAACGAAACGGGGAATTCACAACGTTGAGTTTGTCTTTGAGCTTAGGGAAACGGGGTGTGCTAAGAGTCTTGGTAAAAATGTCTATTGTTTCCTCAATTGTGGGAACAATATATGAGATATCCGGTGTTGTGAAGGTGAGATACTGGAGAGCCCCAATAACACTTCGATACACGGGATTGGACATGGGATCCCTAACAGTGAGAGAGAGTGTAATGCCAGTGCTAGCAGGAGTTGGGCAAATCTTAGCATGCTCCATTTTGGTTCGATGAAGCAAATCAACGATATATTTAGATTGCGTGAGATGAAGTCCTTTTGTAGTATGATGAGCTTCAACACCAAGAATGTAGTGTAATGGTCCAAGGACTTTAAGAGCAAACTTACTATGAAGCTTTTCTATAACATTATCCAGGAGATGTTTGGCGTCTGATTTAGAGTTGATGAAGCCCCAATCAGTAAAAGCATGTTTTAAGCTATCAAACTAAGCACGAGGGGGCTTGTTTAAGCCCGTACAATGCTTTTTTGAGACGGCATAAGTAGTTTGGCTTTTGATGATCCACAAATCCTTCAGGCTATGACATATAAACTATTTCACTTAAATGACGGTTTAAAAAGGCATTATTCACATCCAACTGAATGATTTCCCAATTTTTAGACACTACAATGGATAGGATAATCCTCACTATACAATGCTTGACAAATGGACCAAATGTCTCAAAAAAATCAATACCTGAGGTTTGATGGAGACCTTTGGCTACCAATTTGGCTTCGTAACACTGAATGGTTCCATTTGGATTGAATTTAGTATGAAACACCCATTTGTTTCCAATGACATTGTAGTTAGGAGTTAGTGGTATAAGTTCCCAGGTGTGATTGTTAAGTAAAGCATGATATTCTTCAATCATGGAAGATTTCCATTTAGGGTCAACTAAGGCTTGAGTGATAGAGGTAGAATCTAAAGGCACAGGATCCACATGCAACGGATGTTGTGTGACATGATAGATTTTTGGTTTGAAGATTTCGGCCTTTGATCCCGTGATCGTATGGTGAGTTGGTTGAATATTGGAAGATGACTGTTCAAATTGTTGTTCAGGAATAACATGTGACTGTTGTTTGGGAGTGATAAGAGATTCAATGGCATCAGGTGACTGTTGTTTGGGAGTGATAGGAGATTCAGTGGCATCACAAGTGACTGGGAAGAGTTAAGGGGTGATAACGGTTCTGATAATTGTCCCGATTCTAATGGTGAACCTACTTGCATCTCCTGAGGATTTGATAGATAAGAAGGACATGAACCGACACTTATGCATTGTAGCACTTCTTAAATTTCTGTATTACCCAGAAAATAACAATCTTGAATATTATAATATGTACAAATTTCCGGTATTCAAAAAATTATATTTCTCAAATAATATTTTCGACGAAGAGTAATTTAAGTGATACATGATTTATTTTCAAGCTGCTAGAATATATTTTAAAGATAATTTAATAAAGATGTATTTGCTCAACTATGAATAAACTTCATTTCTTAATAAGGACAGAGAAGATTGAGGACTCTTTATAAAATACTTTACTTTTATAAGGTAATACGAATTATTTTAAGATAAAAACATTTGTAACCTTTAGGGTACCTTTGGTAGTAGGACCTTAATGCTCACGGTCAGGATTCCCGTACACAGTCCTCTACTCACTTTGAAGTTTTCACAACTTCCGTTACTTGTATTGTCACATCTACAATGCAAAACTATATGAGCTAAAGCTTAGTAAGTAACAACATGCATACGTATATGATGATTCCGTACACCAAAATGCAAATAGAGCCAATATCCCTATATAAAATACTACATAAGCTCATAATCAAAAGGCGTGTGTGCAATGCCTTGCCCGAACGTCTGTCATAGTCTTACCTCGACTTGGGAATCCTTCGACGTGTCTGTCGTTGCCTCAAACTCAGCTGAGGAAACAATAAGGACTTACCAATATCATCAAATAGTCAAGGGCTGACCATAACATACAACCGCTGGGTCTCAACACTGCATCTAGGATATATACCTAGTTAGCAGGTCGTCGGGCCCCCAACACTCACAAGTATATATACCTATACAACAAATACAGTGCGATGTAACTATATAGGTATTACACCATCTTCCTTAGTGTCTTATGTCAATCACTATACCACATATATATTCTCATCTTTATCATCATTCTCGAATGTGTGCATATGGTATACCACGTCATATGTTTAACAACATACGTCTCAACGGTGTCAATTAAGTCATGCCCAATTTTCTCGTCTCATAACAAAGATAATATATCAAATAAATATTATAGGGTATGACATACATTTAGATATCATGTCGTCACATAGGAGTATATAATACTAGTGTTTTGCATTGTAGTTGAACCATTACTTACCTCGGTCCTTAGCTATCTAAGAACATTAGTAGTTTTGGCATTTCCAAACATTGCATTGCACGGGCCATCAATATCTCTCAAATTTTATTAGGTTTATTCTAACATTTGTAGATATAAGATTTCCTATTTATTTATCTTTTCAATATTTAATTAGGACAAGATAATAATTAACCGAAGCTAAATGCTTACCAAATCGTCAGACTCATACTCCTTTCTAATCTTAATTCCCTATTGTAAATAGAAAGATTATTTGTTTCGCCATTAAAATCGCGTCTGGACAACATAGAGATGAGACAAAATAAAGCAACCGACACCTATTCAAATTTTCTTTTGTAAATGCAGATTGATTGTTTACAGAACCGATGTGCATGTATGAGCATAGGAGTCGGTTTCGTAAGCAACTGACGCCTATGCTCTTATTATACCTCTCCTACACGCAGAAACATTAGAAAGTTTGTAACACTGCTCTCTCTCTCTCTCTCTCTCTCTTCCGATCTCATCTTTTCTCACCATTTCTTCGAAGAACTTAGTGCACACAAAGATTAACCATTTTAGAACCCATTTCATTCAGCACTCATCGACAAAGTAACAACCGACATCTTCCCTTCAACCTGACGGCTCCCACTCGATAGGATTATTCTTCCATGATGGCTCTCATTCGACGGCTTTCACCTGACAGCTCTTTCTCTACTTGTTCTAAACAATGTGAAGCTTACTTGAAGGTAATTTTTAAGAAACAAAATAAGTTGAATGATGAGAAGATTTGTGTAATTTTTGAAGCATTTTGTTTTGAACTTGGTAATTATGATTCTAGGGTTTGTGTTAAATTTGATAAAGTATTTTGTTTTGAAATTGGGAATGTCACTTTCTAGGATATGTGTGATTTATGAAGCATTTTGTTTTTAAATTGGGAATTCTGATTAATTGGTATAAATGTGAAATTTCTTGGGCTTTCTTTGTTAAATATATGTATAAATTGTTATAAGTACACATGATTCAAGTCGAAATTCATTAAACTTGGTATTGGAAGTATGCAATTTGTTCATTCTATAAGTTGGACCAATCTTACACTCTACATGTTTGATAAAATGCCTCATAAGATTTGTTTAAAACTTTTCCATACTAATGGATGTATTTCCTACATAGATTAATATTATTTCTCCAAATTAAAATTGTGATGTGAAGTATTGATGGAAAAATAAATTAAAGAAACAAAAAACTGCAAAAAAAAAAAATCTTTGATTGTGTTTGGGATGCAAATAGATAAGAAATTAACAAGTATTGATGGACAAATAATTTAAGGAAATCAAATAATGTTTGTGATGCCAATAGATTTGTAATTAACAACTATCGATGCACAAGTACATGCATTAAGGAAATCAATTATTGTAAAAATTCTTTGGATAAATTTGTAATGCAGGTGGATATGTAATTTAACAAACATTGATGAACAAATAAATTTTTATAACCAAATAATGAAAAATTCTTTGATTAAATGTGTGCTGAGAATTAATATTTAATTAACAAGTATTGATGGTCAAATAAATTAAGGATGCCAAGTAATGTAAAAAATTCTTTGAAAAGTAAGGAAAAATTACCGGCTAAAAAGAAGTAACTTTTGTTCTGAATATCTTGTTATAGTCATAAGTTATGGATCGGAATTGGATGTATGGGAGAGGTACCATACAAGAATTTGTGAAAGGAGTTGGAATACAAATTTTTTGAGGATAATAGAAAAAGGAAATCTAAAGAATTGATAGCTTGTCCCTGTCAAGATTGTGAGAATCTGAAAAAAGTTTTCTTTGATTTTACATGGTTTTAAGGAAATTATACGTGGTGGATATGGTATGGTGAGAGTTTAGTACATAGGATGAACACTAGAGATAATGAAGGTGTTCAGGAGGAGAATACAGTAAACCAGAGCGATGAGATTAATGTGGACAATGGGAATAATGATGTCTTGAATGATCAAATGAATGAAATGATGCATGATATACAAGATGATTTCACTGAGGCTGGTCGCATGTCGAATGCGCCAAAATAATAAATACCTTACTCAACTAAAATTAAAATAATTTGTAGAAGCGGAGAGTAAGGGTCGAACCCACAAAGAACATTCGATAAATCAAAGTGCCTTGTGTGTCAACTAGTAGGAATGGGGGTTTTGTGAAATAATGAATTAAAAACTAAAGAAAATAAACAAAGCAATTAAAACACAAGTAGAAGCAAAAACATGAATGTTAACTCCGGTTCTTGGTTCAGTTGTGCACTTCACATAAAAGCTAGTAATCAATTATACAGTTGTTCCTACTTTCTTGTAAAACTATTAATTACAGGCAACAATAAACTCTGCAATCCAAATTTTCCCTAAAGTGTATCTAATTAAAACAAGTTTTTCAATTAGACCTAATTGTTTGGACAACCCAAAATAAGATCTCTAGATTTAGAACAATGATTATATGAAGAATTAGGAAAATAAGTTAATCTAAGCAATAAATTCACATTATCGATTTATTTAACTGAAGTTGTGTTATCCCTAATGATTAACAATCATTAGTTGCTACTTGAGAGTCAGGATAAACAACAAGTAAGGATTGAAACCCCAAATCTAGCAATAGAGAACATTAATCATTCAACGTAATAGGCCTAAGCTAGGTCAAACAATTAACATTCATAAGCATAAAAAGTAGAATAACTCAATCAATTCCACATGAGAGCAAGAAACAATGTTACTAAAATTGATTAATTAAGAACAAGAAGTGGCAACAACATCCCTTTGAACCGGATGGAGGGAGAAATTAGCCTTCCTCAGACCCTTGTCTTTGTAAAGTAAATAAAATAAATATGAAGTTGTGTGTGGAGACGTGTCTTTATTCCTAAGACTTGACCCCTTATATAGGGTCTAAAAACCCTAAGAAAACTAGTAAAAATCGTTTGAAAGAAATGCCATAAAAAGACTTCTAGATGAACAAGGCAACAAAAAAAGAAAATTTATGAAAGTTATTGTGTGGCTGCACAAGGACATCCGTGCGGCCGCATGGACATTCCTGCCAGAATTCTGCACGAGTTCTTCATCAGGTGCGGGCGCAGCAGGCTTCAGTGAGCCCGCCTTGATGGTTCTGTTTTCTGCCCAACTTTGACGTGCTCAACTTTTCCTTCCATTTCTTTTGGCCCTTCATATGTTCGTACTTGACGTCTTAGTCCTCAACTTCTAAATTCTTTGCAAAATCCACCCAATCTTAAATCTTTTTAGTTTTTCCCTTGATCCTACAATAAATAAACAACTAAACATAAATAAATATTTTAACACTATAAAACACATAATAAAATACGAGTATGGAGAAATTAAACAATTTAATAGCACACCTATCAGAGGCACTGTATATATTCGACAACTTGTCTTCAATTCTAAAAAGCCTTTGTTTCCTACATGCAATACATTTATAAAATTGTCTGCTGTATTCAAATTACATAACTTGAAAGTAAAGAATGGAAGGAGTGACGAGCTTCTCAGTTCAACCTACGAGCAAAGAAATTGTTGTGCCATTGGGTATGGAGGTTGAGAGGATACATGCATGTCCAAATGATTTTGTATTATACCAAATTAGTACACGGAGTTGATTGTGTGTCCAGAGTGTGGGATGTCGTGGTATAAGTGAAATGATAGCAATGGTAAACGTGAGGATAAGAAAGGCTCTCCGGCAAAGGCACTATGGTATCTACCTACAATACTAAGATTCAAAAGCTTGTTTGTGAGGACAAAAGATGCGAAGAAAATGTGATGACATGCTGATGAGAGGAAAAAAGACTGAAAACTAATGGACCCGACCTATTCTTCTCAGTGGAGGAACATAAAAAAGATGTTTCTTGAAGTTTGTGGCGAAGATAGGAATCTTAGGCTTGGACTATGTACATATAGAATAAACCTTTATAGTAATATAAGTAGTCAACATATCGCACTTAGCCGGTTCTTTTGGTCTGTTACAATCTTCCTCCTTGGTTGTGTATGAAGCAGAACTACACTATGTTATTGTTGCTTATCTCTAGACCTAAACAACTAGGAAATGACATAGATGTGTACCTCGTGCCACTCTTTGATGATTTGATGTTGCTGTAGAATGAACGTGTGTCGGTGTTCGATGTGCATAGCAAGATGCATTTCACATTATGTACAATGATTTTTACACCATAAATGACTTTTCAACATAGGGTAACTTATTAGTTTCTAGTACCAAAGGAGCTAAAGCATATCCCATTCATGAAGATGAGACGATTGATCTTTGGTTGAACAACTATAAGAAAAATGTGTTATTTTTCTCTCACCCGACCACTCTTATTGAAAGAAGAAAAAGCCTTTCAATGAGAAAACTAAGACTCAAGTTGCCTGCTTGCCATTAACAGGAAAGGAGGTTTATGAGAGAGTTAAAAATATTAATGTTGTGTTCGGCAAAACTTTTAAACCTCCACAAAATAATGTATAGAAGAAGAGATCTATATTCTAGGCAAGTAAATCACTGCCTCGACGTAAATCACGTGAGGAAAAATGGGTGCGATAGTATCATCGAAACATTATTCAACATTCCATCAAAGCATCTGTAGCTCGATGATTCTAAAAACATAACTATAAGATTTTATACAAGGATACAAAGTTTAAAATATAAATTTCAAAAACATACAGCAGCATGACAACACCAAAATTTTCCATCACTACCCATTACTGCACAGATGTCGTGACTGTATTAAGCATCACCGTAGGGTACTGTTATGGCAGAAAACACACCTGTAGAATTTATAGTTATTTTTACCATACAACAACATACACATGTAGCATGGTTAACTCAAAAAAAAAAAAATATTGGAAACCTTGAGACAAAAAAATAGACGTTGAGAGAGAATATATAAGGCATAACTAGAGAGGATTTTGGTACCCAAAATGTATAAAAACTGCCATGTTTACATATGTGCATCTCGATTTAAGCTACAAATTTGTCTCCAGCAAGTAGTAGTAAAATAAGAAGAGCATAAGTTGTACCCCTCAACACTAATATGCCTTGTTGCAGCAATTGCAAATGAACATAGAAATTTATTCAAGTCAAACTTTCTGCAATTGCAGCTCCATTCAAACACGTCCACAAAATGTTCCCACTTGAAACTTGTAACAGAAAATCAAAAGAGCTGTCATCAACCTAGCCTTGTTATACATCGTACACATCTTCTCTTCCATTGGCAGGGTTAGACGACTACCACATCTCTGTGCGCTAACATGTCTATCCTAAAACCAATGCTATAGCATTTCCCTGATATGTTCAAGTAACCCAAGAATTGGATAGCCACAAGCACCCTTCAATGTGGAATTCAATGCTTCTAAGGTATATATTGTCATTATGTTGTACTTTGTCCCTAAAAATGATCTCCCACCAGACTTATGGTGAGATTATCCCACCATATGCACATGTGGTAGGAGATTAATGTGGAAACCTACACACCCTACATGGGGGGTCCATATAGTTGTCCTAATAATCTCCTGCCATGTGTGTGTATGGCGAGATAATCTCGCCATACATCTGGTGGGTGATCATTATTGACGTTATGTGCTCGGCTCCAATATTGGAGAGGAACGTTTTGTATTAAGTATTCTTCAATGCCGTCAACTTTTCCACATAGTAATAATGGGCTGATGGCCTGCTTTGGCATCATTTAGTTTTTTTTCTCTAATTCTTGGACTCGGTCATTAAGCTACTTAAGCACAGCTTCGACCTTAGCTCTCTTAGCTGCTTAAACTTAGTATGGGAGTTGGCTTGGGCTAGTTTGTCCTTAAGTTGAGCAGCTTCACCCGTTCTATCCCTGGCTTGTAAGGGAGCCCTCATAGTATGATCAAGGGCTAGGCCCTAGTATGCAAAGACGGCCCCTACAGTGTCCTTCAAGTTTATATTATTGGCTTCTCTAGAAGTTGAGGTCCTAGTTGGGATCTCCATGGCCTATTGAATGGGTTCTGGCATATTTTTCATAGTGCTGGAAAGCGGGGACGCTTGATGATAATAATCTAGATAACAATCTGGATACTTCTCGTACATCCTCTTTCTCGTACATCCTCTTGGCATTAGAAGCTTGAGTTGGATGAAGTCCCAGCCATGATTGCTCACCCCAACTAAATTTTGTGAGTTCTCCCAGAATTACCCTCCCTTGTAGGTCAAGGACTATTGCTCGCGGTGTTCCTAACTCTCTCAGTAAGGACAAGTGAGCTGTGGGGGCGTTTGCATTGAGAGGTAGGTTCTTAATGAATCCCTTCATCGGCAGGCCTCTTCGAATGTGAAGGATTCCCACTTGGGACTACTTTCTTTGCTACTCTTTGAGTAGTAACTTTCTCTCCGATGGACCTATTGTCCCTTGGGGCCATTCTAATATCAACAATTGGAATTTTACGCAGAATCTTGGGAATTGGAATGGTTAAGAAATTGTCAAGGCTGCAAAATTAAAGATAAAAAAGAAGTAGTGACCAGATGAGCCCAGGGAATTGGAAGTAAAACGGATGATAGAGGGACAGAAGTTAGACCTATTCTAAATAGGTTTTTTTATGTTAACAAATTTTTAGACAGCTCATACTCTAAACCGAGCTTCTTTATTTTAGTTATGTGTTTCAAAAAAGTCTCATTAATTTCTGGAAGAGAAATTCTTGACAAAAGAAAAAATGATTAAGTGTTAGAGAAGAAATGATGAAAGGTTGAAGATATGCGGAAGCTTACTATTCCTAGGTCTATAGAAGACCGGAACTCCAGGTTCACCGGGCTACCGTGTAGATGCCTAATCGCCACCTATGAAGAACCATATGGTTTTCTAGTCCTTTACTGAATCAGGTTTGTTCGTAATTAAAAGGACCGGTCTTGACGTTTCTTAAAGTAATACAGTCCTGATCCTTTTCCTTCATAAGCTTTGAACTCATAGTAATAATTCAGGTCGTCAAAGGTTGGAGTGGGTATCCTTTTATGTCAAAAAGAAAAAAAATACAGTGATGGCTCCATCTGTTAGGAGTAATTTGACTTGGGGCGAGACCCTAAGTTGTCAGCAAGTTTGCCAAGACTCAGGACAAAGGAAACCTTACCTGGGCTCGAGCATTTTACCATTTGCAGCTACACGCCCTTCAGGAGGCCATTCTGCTTTGTCGTTATCATAGGAAAGGAAGAAATGAATTGAATCTGGAATATGATATCTCCTCTTCTAGTAGAACAGCTCTGCTTCAGTGACTCTGGAAGGAATTACTCGATAGGTGTAAGGAGAGTGGTAATTTCCTCATGGAGGAGGTCGAACACTAGGTTGGTCATTACTACTAGAGGTCGAAGCTGCAGGAGCTCTTGCAGACAAAAGAGCAGCTTCATCTTCTGGTCCAAAAAGATTGACCTCGACATCATCAGCTTGAGTCGAGGCCCCTTCCTCTATAGGAATGGTTGCCATGGTGTTATGCCCCTTTATTCTATCTCTTCCTCACTTTTTTCTCCCTCAGTTGCATCTAACTAAATTCTTTAACCCTATGGGTCGACTATTTCCACTGAGCTTGTGTCTGAAGAACTAGAGCTTTCATTATTAGAAGATGAACTATTTGATCTACTGTTTCTTTCATCTTCTGAACTTGCTTCTACTACTACTTCTTCCTCTCTTTCTTCTAATCCCTTTATGATTACTAATGAGTTCAAACTAAGTAAGAAGTATACAAAAAGAAAGTGTGAAGTAAAACCACTGGAATAAGCAGACTGGGTCTAGCTGACTTAGCCTAATTAAGAAAAGAAGACCTATATAAGAACAAAAAATAATTGCATAAGAAGAACTTACAAGCTGAATAGAGGCTGTTGGTGTGATTCAGAACGAGATGTTTTAAAAAAAGAAAAAAAACTCCAAGAAGTCTGTGCTCAAGAAACTGAAGAATGCAGTTGGACAAGTCCTTATACCTAGGTGATAGTTAGGTTTCTGACTGACACGAGAAAAACGACTGACACAGGCTAAGACGTTTCAAATTCTAAAGACGGCTCTTCAATTCTGCAATGACATGTGTCTCGCTCAAATCGAAGAGTCACATCAACCCTACTTTAACATAAATATATAGGATAAAATGAATAAAATATTAAAAGAAAGAAACCAGAAAGGAAGAGAAGAGACATAGAGTAAAAAGACTAAGGATTTTTTTTTTTTTTGCCCTTAAAGTTGCTTTGGATTTGTAATAAAGTTTCATAACGAGCTTTGAATCTAGGGGGCAATTGTTACTCCCTATCTGAGCTGTATTTAGGGAAAATGACATGGCCACCTGCCGGGATGGAAAAGACCAGTAAAGGTTCAAATCTCGTCAACTAATGACTCTAGCTCTGTTATAAAAATCAGTGCTGACCTGGTGTAAAGACCAACGTTGACCTAGTGCTATTTGGTACTGACCTTTTATCAAAGGTTAAAGTACCCTACTGACCTTTATGAAATCCTTGACAAGTGTCATAGATGGTTGTAACATAACACATTTTGTACTTCCACGTGATAGTTCTTTATAGAGACAAATGGTAATAGATGTCATATCATATATGCCAATGTAATTATTTGGAAATGATAGTCCAATGATTGTAATCCACTAAATTATGCTCTATAAATAATCATAATATCCTTCATTTGAAATGGTTAAAGGATTCTAGCAAAGATCGTTGTCAACACACTTCATTGTATATGCATTATGCATTTGGAACTTGTTTCAAAATGTTGCAAAGCATCTTAGTGGAGTTTTTGAGCATTTTTTAGAATTCTCAAAAGATTTTAGTCGGTGTATTTATTATTATGAAGATGAGGATGGTTTTTTTTCCAAGTTTGGAATCATATGCTCGAAAAATATGAACTTCAAGATAATGATTGGTTAAAGCTATGTTCAATTCCAAAGAAAAGTGGGCAATGGTCTATGGTAGGGACACCTTTTGTTCAGATATGGTTACAACTCAACATGGTAAAAGCATGAAAAGCTCTTTGAAAGGGTATGTCAGTTATAAACATGATTCGCCAAAATTTTTTTCATCATTTTCAAAGGCTAGTTGAGCATCGTCACTGTGAAGAACTAAGGGCATATTTCCGAGCATATCAAAGTAGTGCTTCATTATCACTTGATATTTCCATTTTAAAAGATGCAATAAGTATATATACACCAAAAGTGTTCAAACAATTTGAAACTAAATTGGGTAAGGCTTATGATTGTGTTATTGAGACATCTACTGAGGTTGGAACAATGGTAGATATAAACTTAGATCTCTTGGAAAAACATTCATGCAGTACTGTGAGATATGACCTCCCTGATGGGGCATTAACTTGTAGTGGTTAAAAGTTTGAGTTTGGTGGGATTTTGTGCTCACATATTCTTAAAGTTTTGTCCTGCAAAAATTGTAATGAAAATTCCTTCTCAATATATTTTAAAAAGGTGGACAAAAAATGCAAAGATGGTTGCAAAGCCATGTGTACAAGAGTAGTTCCACAAATGAAGTCAAAACATTCCATCTACTACTTCTCTCAATGCGAACAATTGTAAGGTTCTTGGCGAGATTGATGCATATGCAAGAAGTCAAAACATTCCAACTACGGGAATGTAGCTTAAATAGTTTAAAATTAAGGTGCGAGGGACTTATTCACTCAAGGCTCAAGTATTTTAGGAGGTCAAGTGTCCCAAGATGAGTTCAGGAGATCTATAGGAGCTTGGTGGATGTTCCGAGAGGCGCGCGGGAGAAGGAAGAATCAACGGGAGTTGGCTACATGTCAAAAGGCGTAAACAGGGAGTCTTTTATAAGTTTTTCCTTTTGAATGTTGAGTTACCTTTCTCTGTACTAAACGTACCTTGATTAGTGAATCAGTTGTCCCGTGGAAAGGGTGCCGGCAGTTTTTCCCGTTTTGGGTTTCTACGTCAACAATTCTGTTGTTGATTCTGTGTTTATTTTTCTACACTAGATTACACATTACTGTTCACATCTTACAAACCAGGATACATCCTGCTTTGCTTACGCTGATTATATCTCTGACTCGATCTAGATATATCCCACTGTACTTAATCAGACTTATTGCAAATTGACTTACTACTATCTGTGCTATAGTTAATTATTTGTGTTCTTCGCTGTAGGATGTAGAATTTACATTGAGGAATTATTAATCAGATAGTTAATTAAGTAGGTCTAGGTGACTCATTTTTCACTGTTGGTATCAGAGTAAGTTCACTTAAGTATTAGTGAGATCTGGTTACCTATATATGGGTAGGTTTTTTGGCAGTTCATCTTCTCTTCCTTATATACTTAATGGCTCAAATTACGCATTCTGGAAGATTAGGATTCAGATATACATTCAAGCTATTAATGTAAATGTTTAGCATTCTACTCTTATTGCTTACATTGCACCTACAGTTACTGAAGATGGGCAAATTACTGAAAACCCTATGACATAATACACTAAAGAAGAACTACATGCAAGTAATTTGAATTCTGGAGCTTGGAATGTTATTTTCTCTTTTATTGATCAATCTTAGTTCAGACTTATCTCTTCTTGTAGGACAGCTAAAGAAGCTTGGGATAAACTTCAAATAGCCAATGAGAGAACAACTGCTGTCAAGTCATCAAACCTACAATGACATCACCAATCAAGCATATGCTCTAGGCAAAAAACACTCTGTAAAGAAGATTGTCAAAAAAATCCTCAGATCCTTTCCAGACAGATTCCATGCAAAAGTCATAGCTATAGAGGAAAGCAAAAATCTTAAGGTGATGGGAGTAGAAGAGCTTGTTGGATCCTTGATGACATATGAATGGAACTTATCAAAAAGGAAAAAGGGCAAAAAGCCTAGAATAGGTTTCAAAAGAAAGGTGGAAGATTCTGAATCTGAAGATGAGGAGGATACATGTAGCTCTGACATATCTGAAGATTAGGTTAAGTGTTTAACTGCTTATATTCGTAAAGAAATAACTTTGGGAAATATTTAACTGCAGGATCTGTCCAACCAATAGAGAAAACTGATATATTTTACCCAAAAAAAGCAAGCAGGACACATTTGAACTTTAGTTGGATGAAAGATTTAAGCTATATGAGGATGACGAGGACAGATCTGAATCTAAAACTGATCGTAATACATGAGATAATCAGAGGTAAATATGTTAGCTGCTCATATTCAATCAGGACATAAATCTGTCAACAACTTTGTTGCAGGAACTATCCTTTCAACAGATGATCTAGATACATCCTGCTCAACCTCAGTTAGACTTTCAAAATTAAAATATGAAGGACATACCAATGGTTGTTCAGACTGTACTACTATGAGGAAAAAATTAACAGCTGAACAGGAGAAAATTGCAACTCTTGAATCTATTGCCCTGACTCTGAGAGATGAGAAAGATGAAAGTGAACAAACAATATTGACTCTCTAAAGATTATTACAAGAAAAAGAGGATCAACTGAACAAAGGACTTGAATAATTCAAAGGAAAGAGTCAAAAAACTTATCATTGGAGCTGCAAGATTGAATGAAGTTCTCAGTTATGGAAGACCTTCAGGAGACGGATCTGGACTAAGATATGAAGAAAAAAAGTAAAGATGTCCAACAGATAGTTTTTCTAAAAGCATCAGGGGAGAACTTTCAAAAAGAACCAGCAAGACAAAAACAGAATTCTGGAACCAAGCAGGATACCTATGGACCCTCTTTGAATAGAACTATCTAGAAGAACAATCTACCAAAGCAGCAGCAAAATACCAGATACCAACCTACTACATCTGTCGAGCCGATTCAGAATTTCTAATCAAACTCGTTCAGATAATTCTGTCAAGTCTTCAGTAAAAAATGCATCTACTTCTTCTACTATGCCTACAAGAAAGACTAAGTCTCAACTAACACATGGCAAATCTGAAGGTACTATAGTTGTACATCATACACAGGTTCTGCCTAACAAAATTGTCTCCAAGACATGTCTTAAGGACCATGAACCAGACACATCTGGCGCAACTAAAGGCAGAATAAACATATCTGCACAGACCATAAAACTAAACCAAAACCAGAAAGGCAGATCTAACATTGGAGTTTAGAATGTGACAAGAAGGCATACAATACTTGGAACTAGTTGTCATGAAACATGTCAAATTGAGATGAGAAGAACTCAATTTGGACGAAGAAAGGCATATACATCACAATCATATAAGACTTCAGGTAAGTACCACTCATCTCATAATCATTCTTGCTGTGATCATCATTGTCATGTGAAGTCTAAATATTTAAGTTTTGTGAACATGACTAAAAATTACCAACGGAAGTATTATGTTCAATTTCCATATTATGTGCCTATTTGCTTTTATTGTGGCATTAAAGAACATGAAAAATCTAATTGCCATAGATTTTTAAACAAGCAACAGAAATGTAGAAATCACATTCCTATTGGTGAAAACAAGTCTAAGAACATGACTAATTTGAAAGGGAAACAAGCTTGGGTTAAGAAAGATGATTTGAAAACTTATGTAAATAAGTTGGTTCCTATTAAGCTTGTATACCCTGTTAATCACAAGACTTAACACATGATGATATTCAATTTATTTATGCTTTATTTGTGTTTGCATATTAAAAAATATAAAAAAAATTCATGTGCATTTTAATTTTTGGATTTTAATGTTTTAATTTCTTTGTTGTTTTACCCCTGAAACTCTCAACTTAACATCATTGATACAATTTAATCTTGGGGGGTTGAGTTTGGTATATGTACAGAAGCTTTATCTCATGAAGAAAAAGCTGATCAGGTCATGACTAAGGGGGAGTAAGGAAGCTGGACATATCTGGTAAAATCTAATGCTGAAACATCTACAGCACAAAATAGAACCAGAGGGAGATGCATCCTGACTGAGTTAAACAGATACTGATTTTTGAATCAGAAAATAACTTGAGAATGAATTTCATCTCTCTTTTCCTATACAGAGAGTAACTTATTCTTACCCTTGCTATTGTGTTTTCATATGACCTAATGCAAGTCTTGCATGATCCACATCACTTATTTTGTGAAGTAGTTGGACAATTTTATGGCTACTTTGCTATTTATTTAAACTGAGTATCAACTCAAAGGTTTACTTACCATTACCAGCAACACTGCTACAGCTTAAATATTTGCATTAACAGTTTGTATCTAGGCTATTCAAAAAAAAAATTACAAAATGAGAAAAATTCACAAAAAATAGAAGAGTTTTATTTCTGCATTATTGTGTAATTTGTGTGTCATTCATTTAAATATTGATCAAATCACTATATATGTGTGCAGGATATCACTGAGATACTTGGAGGAGGACGCATCCTGAAGAGATCGGTCCAAATTTGTTTTCTTTATTCCATAATGTTAAACTACTGAAAAACATGAATGGGATACATATTACCTACTTTGCACTATAAGAGGTTACTGATTGAGGGTCATAATTTTGATGTAGACCTACGGTCAGTATCTACACTCTTTGGCACTACATACGACTAATAATGTCTAAGGGACAGAGTCCGTAAGGCAAAAAAACTACTAGTCAACCAAGTCTTTGAGCACGTACACTACCTTTTCTCTCAGAAGACCAATGCTCAAAATTATGGAAAAAGTCGAGCATGCCGAGAACTTAAAAGTTCTATTCTTCCTACACGACGCTCTTCCGATCTCGGACTTCTTATGCATCACTCATAAGACTTAATAAGCCATGTCCTCATAAGGTGCAAAGTGGTATCAGGATTGACCATATGAAAAGATAAAACAAAGGAAAGAAAAGATAAATTCATAAAAACTCTTCCATTGAACTTCTACAGGCATTTGGAATGTATTCAGTACTTAATCTCAACTGAAATTGATCTCTTTATATTGCATATGTTTGCTTGTGTGCACTTAGCCTATATGCATCCGGAACTTTAATTAGTACATCAAGCAGTGTCTATCTTTGCGGGAAGTAATTCTGAATCAGTTGAGAAAGGCAAGAACTACAGTAGCTGATTAGAAAAACCCACTTCAAAACATTATTTTGGCTTTTCTCCTTTATCCAAAAGGCGGAAAAGTAAGTAGCTGATTAGGATATATCTCTCTTAACTCTGTTTTGTGTTATGATCATTTGTTGAAGGGGAAATGATACATCTTAGGGGGAGTGGGGGAGAAGTAATTTGGGCTTACTATTTATATGTTTTGCCCCATTCAAAATTTTTGACATTTATGCCACTAAGGTTTTGAAAAATTAGAAAAGCTAAAGGGGGAGATTATTAGTACAAAATTGCATGTGTGTTGGCATTCCTAATTTTTTATTTTAGGTGTCAAAATTTTTACATATTTTGCATGACTTATTTTACATGCTATATTTTTTATCGCATACAAATTGATTTTCTTGGTCGACAAGTAGGTATTTTAGCGTGTATATACTTTCTTAGGCACTACGATATTTCAAATACGTGCAACTTAGGTTTAAACTTCATGCATGTTAATTTCTAATAGGATTAGGAAAGATTGTGTTTATGGTAAACTAACATTCTAACTTTCCTTATATCTATTTCCTACATGTATATGGTAACTTTAATTCTTGTCTTGCACAAGAATTCAAAGTCTAGCCTATATATATGTGATCTTTCTTGTGGGTTAAACACCAAGCCGTCGAGCCACTCTTGCAAGAACCATTCTTTGTACTGGACTACACAAGAGAGGAAACACAGGACCAAACCTGCAAGATTTATTCTTGCATCGGACTTACACTTCCAAATAATTATGTTTGTTTGGCAACACTTCATAGTACGTGGTAGGCAACCACATAAGGTGCGAGGGACTTATTCACTCAAGGTTCAAGTAGTTTAGGAGGTCAAGTGTCCCAAGATGAGTTTAGGAGATCTCCAGGAGCTTGATGGATGTTTCGAAAGGTGCGCGGGAGAAGGAAGAATCAACGAGAGTTGGCTACGTGTCAAAAGGCTTAAAGAAGGAGTATTTTATAAGTTTTTCCGTTTGAATGTTTAGTTATCTTTCTCTGTACTAAAGTTACCTTGTGATTAGTGAATCGGTTGTCCCATGGCAAGGGCACCGGCAAATTTTCCCTTGGGTTTCTGTGTCAATAATTCTAGTGTTGATTCTGTGTTTATTTTTCTGCACTAGATTACACGTTACTGTTCATGTCTTACAAATCAGGATACATCCTGCCTAGCTTACGTTGATTATATCTCTGACTCGATTTAGATATATCATGCCGTACTTAATCAAACTTATTGCAAATTGACTAACTACTATCTTTGCTATAGTTATTTATTTGTGTTCTTCGCTGCATTGATGCAGAATTTACAGTGAACAATTATTAATCAGATAATTAATTAAGTAGGTCTAGGTGACTCATTTTTCACAACAATCTTGTTGATGGATTTGGTAAGGTTGTAGGAACTAAGCATAAGGACAGAGTTCGTGGGACGGGAAAAAAACTGCCCGTGCTTCAAGGGTACATTAATTTGATTCACTGGACCTATTGAACAAAATTAATTTACTTTTACCAATGTTATTTATTTTTGTCGGTTTCTTCTGACTTTAGTGTGAATGAACCTTTTAGTTGTGAAGAGATAAGTCTTCTTCCAATCGAATGACGTTCAAGTTCAACCTATAGTACGCTACAATAAACATCAATTAGTAATCACGATCAAGTAATATTATAAAAAAGCACAGTTCATTAGAAATATTATTATGTTAAACATTTATAATTTAACATTATTAATTCCTTCTTAATACTTTTTTCTATAAGGGTGAGACCTATGATGATGTTGAAGGTCTAATTAACCATGCCACATAGTTTGGTGGAATTGTTAAAACAGGTTTCCAGACCGATGCATTTATTTGCTTTGGTTGTCATTCATTGGTGCCATGTTATTTAAATGGTTCTTCTTATGTATTTTTACGGGTTGAATTATGGCCGACGACATTGTCATTTCAAAATATTGGAAACAGTCATCTCTCCAAATGAGCTTAGAGATTTGACGTTACTTTACGCATGGATAAAAAGATTACACGCACGAGTGATGGAAATAGGCAGGGACATCAAGGACTTCCTTCTCTTAGAGTTCTAGAATTTATCCTTGTCTTCTTACCCATTAGTGCCAAATTTATATATTTTCCTCTTCATAGTATATATCTTTAACCCTATTATTACTTTGTACAAAATGTTTAAAGTTGATCAATTGGAGTACTTACTTCATATTCTTATACAATTGTTCATTAACGTATTGTGGGTTCAACAATCTAGCTGTTGTCTTTTAAGTTGATGCTTAAATCATGCTGCACAAAATTCTTTAGATTTTATGTATAACAGAAGAATAGTACTTCTTGAGAAAGTTAATGGACACGTACAATTGACATCTACAAGTATTTCCTATGTCATTATTTAGCAAGTGCAAGTTTAATGGCATATTGAAGTTTGATAGTAACATCAAGAAACCTATAGGCTGCCAAATTCAAGTGTGATGACATAGAAATTTTTTGTAGGCATCAGAACACTCATAAGCGAGCTATCAACAAAACTTACATATATTACATTGTTTTATTTGTCTTTATTAATGTAATTATTCATTACCATCTATGATGGTTTACAATGACATAAATAAACTCCTAATTTCATATCATCTAGGGAGTTCCAAAATGCTTAGAATTCATTAAAAGTAAGGTTGGATCCCTATAAGACGTGAAGTCTACACATGAGTCTCCTCATTAGCATGTAGTTCTCAACTCTGTTAATAGGTTGATCTTTTAGACATTTCTTTAGTAACAGGAGTTTGATCTTTCTCGCATTTCTTGAGTAGTAATAGCACTTAGTTCCATCCTCTCAAAGTCACTTGAATCTTACTATCATCTGCAATTCCACTCTTTAATGTAAACTTCGTCAAGTTCTTTTTCCAAGTTCCATGTTTATCTCGTTAATTTCTCCTTCAAAGCAACAATTAACTATGGCCTTCACTTTCCTCTGGCCTCCTCAGAACTTACTATTGGAATGAGTGAGAGTAGCATTAAGAAAGAGAGGAGTCAGCACTACAAGTTATATGCAAAACTTTCACCAAAAGTATTCAAAATATCAACAACTGAAGGTTGCAGCTCAAGAAGATAGCTCTAGAATATTGTGTCTGCTTGTATAATTATTTTTTTAATAGAACTAACACTGAATGATTTATAAAACTTGTTCCAGCAATATTTCCAACTCTTACATATATATGAGAAGACTAAATCTAGTATGGATTGGTCAATATAAGAGAAGATTAATTCCTATAGCAGATAAAGCGCACTATTAACCCATATGTAATTTCTCCTAGGGCAAAACATTAGTACATTTACAACGTTCCACATGTAAGAACATTTGATTAGTTATACTTCGATCTATCATTAAATGAATATTTGGTTGATATATACTCATGTAGCTTGACATTAATCAAAATGACTAGGCAAAAGAGAAGCCCCTTTTAGCAGATTAATCCTATCTCAAAATAGAAGTTGATTAGACTAATCACATCCTTATATTTTATGGAACTCACATGTACACCAGAAATCTCCACCAGAAATTTACACTCATTCTATTTATAATTTGAAATAGAAACATTTTACTACTAGTGAAGTACAATGTCAAACATACTATTTGCTCTACCAGAAAATATTACTCTTGCTCTTCAAAGTAACCAAAATGGACTTTAAGAAGAAAAGTACTAGAACCAATATAATCACAGGAAAATTGGAAAAACAAATCATAACACGTTAAGAAACAAACTATAGTATTGCAGAATTTCAGTAATTCACATTCATAAAAACAAAATCACACATAGAAAACGCAAGAACACAAAAGCAACGTCATTAAGTTCAAATTGTCACATCGTTTCATGAATAGACTTTTCATCCTATTTAGATAGTTCCACGTATAATATGCCCCTAAGGCACATATTTCTAAGTTTTCTAACTTCAATTACTTGTCAATCCAGTTTTAAACATGACATTAAAACCTCATATAAGCAATAGTTTGGATAATGCATGAGACCTCCAATCCCAAAAAGCTTATCATACAAAATTGTTCTATTAATTCACCAACAAGAAATATATATATATATATATAAAGGCGGGGAAAGAACCGAGAAGAAAAGGTTTTATAGATAAAGTCTTAATTTCACCCCCACACCCATTTAGGGACAACAGCTACCATTAAAACTATATAATTTTCACTTATGGATATAAATCAAGCATCTATATCACAAAATATACAAAGCCCACAAAACATAACTGTGATTAGAGACAGAAACTTCCAATATAAATTGGGCATAATAATCAGATCAGTGACAACAATGAAGAAAAGGTAAACGAGGTTGCAGAGAGGAGACAAGGTAGAGAAGGAAAGATGATAGTGTTGGGACATATGAATAAGTGTTAGGACAGTAACCGAAGTATGAATAAGTAATCATTTATTTATTGAATAAATGTGATGTGTATGTTCTCTAAGCGGATTTACGATATTTGAGTGGTAACGAAGGGCCATCGGTTGCGTTGAGATAATATTGAGATGGGTACTTCTAGATAAGTACGGAAGATACATATTATATTTCAACCGGAAAGACGTTAGTCCAGAGCTGAGAATAAAGGTTGTCACTTTATTCTATGGAGGCTCATTTATGGAGCAATCTTAAGGAACTTTGATATGCTATGAGTGAGACTAAATAAATATTTGGTCAATATACTCTACATGTTGGGAACCGGAGGAGAGTGAGATAATAGAATGTATATTGCGAGAGGAATCCGTTGCTCTTGAATAAAAGAGTTAAATAATCTGCTTTAATTAATCATCTGCAACTATGATTTCAGGAATCTAATGTTAGTATTTAGCGGACCATACTAAATAGATATCACAGCAGTGATGATTGAGAGTTAAGCAAAGTGTATAATTAATTAGGTGATACGGTCAAGTGCATGCCTAATTAATTATCGGATCATAAGACGGGGACCAACTGTTAGATTGATAAGTCAAGAGGATAATTAATTATGGAATTAATTATTTTTAGTTCCTGTGATTATTTATATAATTAGGAGTTGCAGTAATTCGTCTTTAGTGGAGTGTACGAATTGTTAATAATTAAATCGGACAGTTTAGATCATCTTAACTAGAATTAATTATTGGGAGCCTAATTATGTAAATCCAATTGGGTCCCTATGGAAGCTTCTAGAAGTCATTAGAGTTACTTGAAAAGGACTCTAGGGTTTGCACAAACCTACTAGGAATAGATCTCTCCTGTCTTGCATGACACGAAAGAGCCTTGGATTTTCCTCTATAAATAGGGGAAGGGGGCGGTCTTATTTCTCAATCCCGGGAAGAGCCGTGCTCCCTACAATATTCTTGTAGAGAATTAATTCTCTATGGTTCGGCTCTTGTGTCGGGTTTTTTGGAGAATTTCTACTGGCGCCCACTCGCCGATGCAATCTAGGACTTGAAAGCATTCCAGAGAAGATCCAAGGGCTAGGAGCTAGCAGTTCTTACCAATTGTTCGTGGTAAGAACAATTGAATTAAACATCCAGATCGATCTTTTTTTTAAAAAGAAAATAATTTTTGAAATTATTACTATTCTTTTTCTTGTTTCCAACAATTGGTATCAGAGCGTGCCTAGATCTTTAATTTGATATTAGATGTAACACGATCGTAGGATTGCATGATTATAGATTTGAGCAATGCTTAGGTATCCATAGATATTTATATGAATGTCTGGATGTATGATTGGACTTATTCGATTGAATGTTTCTCCAATTATTTGTGGCCTTTTTGGTTTTGTAAAAGAATGTAATTAATTTTCTTCTGCATCGAGTGAATTGTAAACCCTAATATTTGGGTATAGGATTTACAATGTATTTCTTATATGAGTATTGGGTATATTGAATATTGGAATGGATTGAGATTGGAACGAAGATGAAGAAGATGATCGGAAACTAGAACCGGAGGATAGCAGGGCTGCCCACACCAGCCGCGCGTGGCAGCAGCCATGGCCAGGCAGCTAGGCTAGATAGCGCGGCAAGGCCTCAATCACGCAGATGCCACTGCTGCACGAAGTAGCAGTGCCGCGGGGGCGCAAGCCACTGCTGCACGAGGCAGCAGCCTTTGGGCTACTGCTGTTGGCGCAGCAGCAGTTGCTGTAGAAGGTAGCGCCTTTGGGCGCTGCTGATTCTTGCAATAGCAACCACGGCTAGCCCGCGCGGCCGGCGTTGCTCCGCCGTCACCAGAATCTGGCGGCTGCTCAATGGTGGCCGCAGCTGGCTGATGGTACTAGAGTTTTCTAATGATTAATAATATGGTGTTATTTGTGACATTTGTTAGTTAGGGTTTAATTTGGGCACGAAATCGCTTTGGGCCTTTTCTTGTAAAGTCTTGGGCTTTAGGACTTGATTTGGGCCTGAAATTTGTTAAAACAATTCTGGTGGGCTTAAGCTCTAAGATGAAGAATTGGATTTTAACAAGTAATTTAATTGGATAAATTCTTGTGGGCATTTAGCCCTAAGTATTGAATTGGATTCTAATTAAAATTGAATGATATTTCTAATTTACAGTTGAGCAATAAACTAATGGGCTAAAAAATGAAATTTTATTTAGACTCGGTCTAATAGATTAAAATTCTAATTTTGCCTAGAATTAATTATTTGGGCTCAATTTAATTATTTGTTTGGACTCGGTCCAATAGATCAAATATAATTAATTGACTTATTAATATTTTATTTTGACTCGGTCAAATGGATTAAAAAAATATTATGGCGAGTTAATTAATTCAATTAGAAGAATTATTCATCATAGCATCATATTTCTTCATGTGAGTTTTGAACTCTAGACCGTAAAGTGAGTTTCCAAATTACATTCGAGGCAGACTTGCAGATCTTTGATCAGGTGTAGTGGGGCTCAACAAGACCAAGGAAGCCATAAATAATTAGACTATTTGATTAATTTGATTAAATAAATGGTTGGTAATTATTTAAAAAGTTATGGACCCATTAGTGTAAAATATTAAGTGGGAGAGGGTTTTGAACCCACGGTCTCCTCCAGTTAATCTATTTTAGAGAATAGAATGTCAAGTCTCGTGTCGGCCCTATTGACGGACTCCCTAAAGGAGGACTTGATAATCTTGATCTTGGTATCAGATTACCTTGCGTAGGATTTGCACAAATAGGATTTTGGAATTTTTGATCATCCTAAAGATGGCGGTGTTTCAAAATCTAAGTATTTATGGATCTGGACGGAGGTTATACACTTATGCCATTTTATTAATTAACCTCCTAAAGAGGCTCTAATTCTTAAAGTTGGTGACCAAAGGAAGCGGTGTAGGTTTTTATTAAAGACACTAAGTGTCGGATTAACGGAAAAACTGAGTGGGAGAAAATCCCAACTTAATCAACAGTTGCTGTGACCATACCTAAAGCGTGGGCAGTTAATTAGTTGGAATTAAGTCATCGTTGTTCTTTTGTAGTTTAATGGGTACTACACATGCATTCATGCATCATGCACTAAATTTTAGTTACTGCTCTCTCTATACTGTTTATCTACTTATATTTGGTCTTTACACTTTGTCTCGATTATGTTTTGGTACTGAATGCAATCACGCTTAGTAAGAAAACTATTTAATTGGAAGCGCGATATTTATGCTGGAAGCTCAAGTTTGTGTTTTTTATTACTACCCCACGCCAAAGTAATAAAGGAGGATTGTTCTACTTGCATGGTAATCCTAGACCTTAATGAAATATTTGAAGATTATGACTCGAATTACGTATACATTTTCAGAATATTTTGCCTAAAGTATAAATAGATCTGAAAGATAAAGGTATACATACTTTGGTTAGCTAAAGATGGTACCTCTTATCTTGAGCCTTTGGGTAAAAGAAGAAATAAGAGGGAGCTATTTGTTTGGCGGGAAAATGACCGTTATACATAGAGAGCCCTAAAGGCAAGTACTCTAACTATGGTCATGGGATATTAAAAGAAAGATTGTATAAAGCCCTAAAGGTGGGTACAAAGAAATCTTTCTTATCTGAGTTCTTATTTAAATACAGATTGTACTAGTTCCTGAGTAGTATAATTTGGGATTATTAAATAAGTGTGTATTAAGATGCATAAGTTCATCAGAAGGACAGAAAAACTGGTTAAGAGAATTTCTCTCTATACACAAAGGAGTGGTTATTTCAGCGGAAGCAATGAGATATGTTTAGTTACCTTTTGATAGTGATAAGGGTTTTCTTTTGTCCATCAAACTCTACTATCAAATGAAAGTGACAACATAATTGCCTACTAACAAGGTTTTCTCCAAACTAATGAGACATATATTTGGGATCTTAGACATGGACATATTATCTTGAACAAGATTCAAATGATTGGTCGAGGATGAACTACTAAATTGTTTAGAGGTTGAGTCTATGCCAACTGGTGAATCATGTTCGGAAGGCGAAATGACCAAAGAAGGCATAAGAATCAGAGAAGTCTTAGACTGTGGTTGAGAAACATCTGGTTAAAAGTATTAAAGCACTTTGATATGATCAAAGTAGCAAATACTTATCTAGCAAGTTCTTGGAGAACTTCTCAGAACATGGGATAGGATCCTATCTAGACACATCTGGGTATTACCAGAAAGATGTTGTGTCGGTCAGGAGAAAATAGAATCTTGTTGGACTTGGTACAAATTATGTCAGTGTTCTCTACACTATTAGTCTTTCCTAAAGGGATAAGAGGATATTGCTTCTATAATTCTCAAGACGAGAAAGTATTTGTTTTCGACAAATGAAACTTTCTTAGAGGATAAGTATATAGAAGGTGGGGAGTACAAATCAAAAGATTATGCTGGAAGAGATGAGGGAATTTATTCCTAAGTCATCTAGCCCAACAACACAATCTTAGATCCATAGATTTCCTACTGGTAGTGTCCATTTGGTGGCGGATTTGAGTGGGAGTCAAGAAGATTTGCTTCAATCTGCAAACAGACTAGATGATGAGAAGGAAAATCTAGTGGCAGATGCCAGAGTTAAAAATGCGCAGACCAATCAAGAGGGTCCACGAGCCTCCACTGCTTAGACGTAGTCAGGGGATCATCAAAAAAACCGCAAGGTACTTATTAGTGGTAGAATCTTATACGGTGATCTCCACAGAACAAGAAGATGTTCTGATAAACATTCAGAGAAGCGATGGAGGATAAAGATGCAGAGTCTTGGAAGATAGGAATGATATTTGAAAAGGAATCTAAGTATTCCAATCAGGTCTGGGAGCTTGTAGATGCACTTGAAGGGATAAAACCCATAAGGTGCGAGAAATCTACAAAAGAAATGGAGGAATGGAAGGGAAGGCTGAAGCCTTTAAAATGGAATTATTAGCTATAGAGAAGGCATCTATAATGATGAGACCTTTTCTCAGGTTGCTAGGCTCGAATCCATTCAGACTTTCTTATCCATTGCGGCTTATTTCGATTACGAAATTTGGCAAGTGGATGTCAAGACCGTATTCTTGAATGGACGGCTTGATGAATGTATCTGTATGATGCAACCAGACGAATTCGTTACTCTAAGACAGAAATAAAATTCTGCAAATTGCATAGGTCCATTTATGGATTTAAGCAAGCATCTAGGTCATGGAACAAGAGATTCGATGAAGTGATTAAAGCGTATGGTTTTTATCAGAACTTTGACGAACTCTGCGTCTATAAGAAGAAGCAGGAGAATAAGATAGTTTTATGGTACTTTATGTGAATGACATATTACTTATGGAAATGATGTAGGAATGTTGTCTGCTGTGAAAGCATGGTTGGCCCAATAGTTATGTATGAAGGACTTGGGCGAGGCTAGTTATATTCTGGGGATCCAGATCATATGGGATCGTAAGAATAGGTGGATAGCGTTGTCACAAGCTTCATACATAAATAAAATACTGGTTAGGTTTGCAAAGCAGGATTCCAAGAAAGGGTTTCTACCTTTCAGGCATGGAGTTCACCTATCAAAGGGATAGTGTCCTAAGTCCCCAGATGAGGTAGAACGCATGAGTAGGATACCTTATACCTCAGTAGTTGGTAGTCTCATGTATGCTTTGCTTTGCACTAGACCAGACATTTGTTATGCTGTTGGGATGGTAAGTTGGTTTCAATCATATCTAGAACCGAAGCACTGGGTAGCAGTGAAGCATATATTCAAGTATCTTTGGAGAACGATAGATTATATATTGGTACTTGATGTAAGAGTTGGTTCCAGATGGGTGTACTAACTTAGTTTTCAGTTAGATGTAGATTTTCGAAAATCTATGTCGGGAACGGTGTTTTCCTTGGTGACGATGCTGTCATATGGAGGGGTGTGAAGTAGCCCTGCATTAGCAGTCCTGCATCATGGACTTCACCATAGAAGCTGAATCCGTATCAACTTGTCAGGCAACCAATGAAGTCGATAGGCTTCAGTGTAAAATCCTTACGGATACTTAGGTGGTACCTACAATGGTAAACCTCATTTCTCTTCATTGTGAAAAGAGTAGGGTGGTAGCTAGTGTAAAAGAACTAAGAAGCCATCCAAAAAGGAAACACATAATTACCCGTTGTATAGTGTATTAGTCGGCAATATTGCCTTGGCAAATAAACCAGCTGATCTATTCATGAAGAGCTCATAAGCACTTCAGGGGTAATCTGGACACCATGGGCAAGCAAGACCAGAGACATACACTCTATGGGCAAGTGGGAGAATTGTTGGGATATGTGCCCAATAAAGTGTTAGGACAGTGACTGAAGTATGAATAAGTAATCATTTATTTGTTGAATAAATGTGATGTGTATGTTCTCTAAGCGGATTTACGATATTTGAACGGCAACGAAGGGCCATCGGTTGCTTTGAGATAATATTGAGATTGGTACTTCTAGATAAGTATGGAAGATACATCTTATATTTCTACCGGAGAGACGTTAGTCCTGAGCTGAGAATAAAGGTTGGCACTTTACTCTATTGATCTGTTCATTTGTTGTTATTCTAACTCTATTAGGTAGGGGATTTGTCTTGATCGTCGCGACTGGTCGAGGTCGAAAGTAATAACATTGACGTACTTCAAGATAAGTATATTGGACTGGACCATTGTGTGAATTTAATTTCAAAGCATGACCGTGTGCGTGAGATTAAAGTTCCATATGAGTGTCATACGGTTAGTCTGAATCTATCTCGGGTAGGTTCTGTTATGGAGCAATCTTAAGGAACTTTGATATGCTATGAGTGAGACTAAATAAATATTAGGTCAATATACTCTGCATGTTAGGAACCGGAGGAGAGTGAAATAATAGAATGCATATTGCGAGAGGAATCTGTTGCTCTTGAATAAAAGAGTTAAATGATCTGCTTTAATTAATCATCTACAAGTATGATTTTAGAAATCTAACGTTAGTATTTAGCAGACCATGCTAAATAGAAATCACAGCAGTGATGATTGAGAGTTAAGCAAAGTGTATAATTAATTAGGTGATACGGTCAGGTGCATGCCTAATTAATTTTCGGATCATAAGACGGGGACCAACTGTTAGGTTGATAAGTCAAGAGGATAATTAATTACGGAATTAATTATTTTTAGTTCCTATGATTATTTATATAATTAGGACTTGCAGTAATTCGTCTTTAGTGGAGTGTACGAATTATTAATAATTAAATTAGACAGTTTAGATCATCTTAATTATTTTGAGCCTAATTATGTAAATCCGATTGGGTCCTTCTGGAAGCTTCTGGAAGTCATTAGAGTTACTTAGAAAGGACATTAGGGTTTGCACAAACTTACTAAGAGTAGAACTATCCTGTCTTGCAAGACACGAAAGAGCCTTGGATTTTCCCCTATAAATAGGGGAAGGGGACGGTCTTATTTCTCAATCCCGAGAAGAGCCGCACTCCCTACAATGTTCTTGTAGAGAATTAATTCTCCACGGTTCAGCTCTTGTGTCGGGTTTTTTGGAGAATTTCTAGTGGCGCCCACTCCCCGGTGTAATCCAGGACTTGGAAGCATTCCAGAGAAGATCCAAGGGTTGGGAGCTAGCAGTTCTTACCAATTGTTCGTGGGATTAATTTCTTGTCAAAGGTATATTCCGCTGCACTATCTTTAGGCAATTAATCGTGAATTCTTATATTGAATTAAACGTCCAGATCGATCCTGTTTTTTAAAAGGAAAATAATTTTTGAAATTATTACTATTCTTTTTCTTGTTTCCAACAGATAGACGCACATGAGAACTCGGCTGAGGGAAGAGAGACGTGGGGACTGGGGAGAGAGATAGACATGATGTAAATGGCCATTTGTGTTAAGAGAAATATTTTATTTATGTTTTATTAGTTAAAAGAATATTTGGGGGTGTAAAACAAGACTGATTTTGCATGATTTTGTTGGGGAGATGGCCACTGGGACAGAGTTTGGGCATAGCGCATCTCCTCGAATAAGATTTGGATGTTAGATCATATTACCCTGTTATTCTACTGTATATTAACTTAATTTGACACAAGCGGAACTGTTTCGTAAATCTTGTTTTAGGTATTCGTTAGATTGTAGATACATAGGACTCAATCTTTCAGCTTATCCAATGGGTTCTACAAAGAGAAGTTAAGTAGCTGAATCACAACGAAATGTCGTTTGATTCTGGTAGGCAGCTTTCTAAATTTTCAATTAGAGACCGTTTTACACTGCATGGGGACAGATGATCGGTCATTGTTAACCGGGTTACGATGTTTTCATCAATGCACCGCACGAGGTATTAACAAAGACAAGATGTCAATAAATGATTGTAACCTTGTCAACATTGGTATTTTGTATATGTTGTCTTCACATATATATATATATATATATATGAAAATTTTTATTTTGCTCACGCATGCATGTTATTATGCATGTGTGTAATACAAGGCACTACTGAATCCTAACTTCAGTCAATGATGGTGTGGGAATCAGAGGCAGTCTAGAACCTTACTTGATAACCAAGTTTAACTCATTTTATTTCGTCTTTTATTTTATATTTTTTTTAGTCCGTTAGTTTATGTTGTGGTAAATCGATCACTCGGCAACCCTAAATAAACAGTGGAATGAATTAGTTCTCTAAACAAGATCAAGAAAAACTATAAACTGCAGAAAATAAAGAGTGCAAGCGTTGATTACACTGTTTAACCAATTTTGTAATCCATGTCGTTACTCAAAATTTTGTAATCAATTTTGTAATTTTACATCCTTTTCTTTGTAATCAGCTATTAGTTTTGTAACATGTAGAATCTAATTGGCCCACTTAACCCACAATTTAAGTTGAAATTGATAACATTTAAACGGAGTTAACTTGGTATTCACTTTTTTTCATTCTTTTACTTTGCCTTTTCTTTTTTATTTTTTGTTTCCTTTGTAATGATCCCACCAACCAATTCTAGGCTTCTATATATTTCTTATATTATTTCCAATATTGTTGCATTTATGCGCAAGTATAATTTTCTATTTTTATAGAAATACACATTTTGTTTTGCAAAACTATAAGAATTAATGCAATGTCAAAAAAGGAAAAAAAATACAAGTCCTAAAGAAAAAGTAATTGGATTTTATAGTTATTTCCTCTTAATACCATTGGTTTAGTATGATTTATTTTACGCGATGATATATCTCTTTGTTCATTCAATTGAATTCAAGTAATTGTCTTGAGCCCTGGGGAAAAAGAAAAGAAGTAATTATTTTGAGCAAAATAATTTTATAGATGCAAGAGTAAAAATTATAATTTTGTTGCTAGTGTCTTCGTTTTCTTCTCTTTCTTTTTTCTTATTATTATTACTAGTTTTACACCCGCACCGTTGCACAGGCATAGATTATTAACAAAATATATTATGTTAAACAATAGATTATCACCAGAGTGGAAGTGATGATAGTGGCAATGTAAGAATACATCAAATTACTTTTTAAATTCAACAAATTAAAGAATAGAAACTCATATCATGGACCAAATAACTAATTCAAAAACTAGGCGATTACTAGCATAGAGTAACTAATTAAATTGAAAAAAAATTAGTTAGAATTAATGATAAAAATTCGTGACGGCATAGAGCAACTAATTTAATTGAAAAAAATTAGTTAGAATTAATGCTAAAAATTCACCCGTCATGTCTTCACCCCATTGTCATAAATCCCCTTCAATTTCTCCTTGAGTATAATAAAGTTTACTACTATCCCTATTCCACAAAAATAGATTGGCTCATTTTCCCTTTTTAGTTTGTCAAATTATAGTCCAATCCCTTTATTAGTAGTGCATTCACATTCACCTTTTCATTTTCTTATCTAATGCACATTAATCACTCTATCCCATGATAAGAAAGGAGCGGAAGCAACGACGGACGAGAAGAAGGGAGCATCAGCAGCGGGGGAAAGGACGGAAGGGAAGAAGATGGAGAGACATAAGGCCCTAATCCTTTTATTTTTGTTGCTTCTTTTGGGTGTTGCCTTGTTGAAAGCTATAGAGAATAAGCACAAAAGCAAATCTGATTTGGTGGCTTCTTTTGGGTGTTGCCTTGTGTGCCAACAATTAAACAAAATTAGGGTTTCAATTTGAGTGTACCAAATCTACTTTTGATTCACTGAATTGTAAGAAAGTGATATTTTGTCAATGTGAATCACAAAGATAGTAAGGTTGGAGTTTTGACTTCTGATTTCTAAACACTTTTTTAAAAAAATAATAATAATTCAGTTTTAACCGAACCGGGTCTATCCGGTTCGTATTGAACGGGTTTGGCCGGCCGAACCGGTCTGAGTCGGTTTGGCCATCTCTGGATAGCCAACCAACCTGGAAAATTAAAAAATCGGACCGAACCAGTCCGTGTTGGTTTAGACCAGTTCGGTTTTTTTGTTTACCGGTTTGGACGCCCACCCCTAACCACAGGAAATGGGAGGGAAAAAAGGGTTGACCCACTATGTTCTTTCAATATATAGATAGATTATTATTATTATTATTATTGTTGTTGTTAGTACTACTACTAGATTCTCAACCATACGTTGCACGAAAAGAATACCTTTCAAATTATTTTAAAAAATAAATGATATGAACTTTTATAGTATTTTTTGAAGGGAAACTAATGAAATTCATCCTGAGTTTATAATGTATTTACAATTTGCATACCACATTTTCAAAACTTACACATATTACATTACAATTACTATTAATAAAATACACCTCCCATGGAAGAAAAATTTAAAAAAAAATTACTTATTTAGATGAAAGTAACACTATTTGTAACTAACAAATCACACTACGAACATTATGCTTGGTAACAATTTACATACCACAAGATTCTCACTAGTGCGTCTGTTACACAAGAAGAATACATATCAAATTATTTTAAAAGATAAATAAACAATATATGAAATTTAATAAGTTTTCCCCCCTTTTTTTTTGAATGGTGAAATTTTATAAGGTTACATTAACCAAATAATAATGTAAATTTGTTCTTGTCATGTTAAGGTAACTATAATTTATTGCAAATTTTAACTCGATTGTTACTATTAACGCAAATAAATTTCATTTTGTTTTTAACACTAATTTAGATAAATGACATTGTATGAGATAATTGTTAGTTGAGCGATGTTATGTACTCTGAAAATATTTTTTATTTAAAACCAATAAAGGGAGACAGCATGAAAATGATATAAATTAATAATATATAAAAGTAGTCTATTAATTATAAACTACAAATTTCAAGTATATGCACACCTATCCATCGATTAGGCAATTAGATAATTAAACTTATCCATATTTTAAATAATTAAATGATGATAATTATCTATTAATTATTAAATGGATAAGGCTGAAGAGAATAAAAAAATGAAAAACATTGAAAAATATAAAATATCACACGAGTTACCGCAATATAAAATAAACTGTCGAAAAAGATCTTGTTAACAAACTTTTGGCGGGAAAACTATGGTTCAAAGGTACTGTAGACTTAATTCTTTTTTATATAGATATATGGATATAGATATATAGATTGTCACAGGTTCAAAGTTTCTCTGAGTTCTTTCACAAAATCTTTTTTAAAAAGAAAAAGGATGTGTCTCTCCCCGTACCTTGACCCGTTTCTACCAACCCCACGCATACCCTTCGTAATGGGTATGGTAGGGTGGTTCACGTTGAGTAGGTAAAAAATACATGTTATTCGCCTCATTTTTAAAAAATCCTTATAAAACTAAAAAAGTGTAAAATGCATAAAAAGCAAATTCAAATAACATTAATGAATTAAGAGGGATTAGAGTTTGTTTTGGAGTTGATCTTTTATATTTGATATTTTAATTTATTAGTGAAAAAGGCTAACAAACAAAATAATAGGCAAAATGGTTAAAGTTTAGTTGTTAAACTCAATTGTCGCAAGTTCAAATCTTCTCTGAGTTTTTTCACAAAACTTTTTGTTAAAAAAAAAAGAACAATTACCACAAGATTTACCAAATAAAAAAGTGAGAAAATTGCGATACTTAGTTCTCTTGATTAATATATATATATATATAAATATATATAGATTATTATTATTATAACAAGGGAGTCCATTGGAACCAGATTTGGCAGTTGAAAATTCCTCCTAAAGTACAAATGTGTGTATGGCGTGCTTGTAGAGAGTGCTTTCCTAGCGGGGTAGAATTTGGGCAAGAGGGGAATGCCTACTTCTACTTCTTGTGTGTTGTGTGACAGGGAGAAAGAGACTAGTTTTCATATGTTGGTGTTATGCCCATATATTCCGCCGTTTGTTGGAAAGAGGCTAATCTTCTCGTTCTGCGAGGACAGTGCACTAGCTTCAGGGACTGGTTCTTTGATTTAATAGGGAGACGATCAGCCCATGATATTAATTGAGTTTCTACCATAGCTTGGAGCATCTGGAGGGAAAGAAACAATAAGCTTTGGAGGAATCAAGTTGATAATCCTAGACAGACGGTTCACAGAGGGATGACTACATTATGGGATTGGTTGGAAGCTAGGGGGACAACAGAACCCACTACAATGCAATCAACAGATTCGGCCAGTTGGTTATTACCGCCACTAGGTTCATTTAAGTGCAATATAGACGCAGCCAAGAGAAGAGAAGAACCAAAGACTGGATTGGGCATGGTTTTAAGAGGTTCAGTGGGAGAACTAGTGGAATTTCGGTTGGTTCCACTTGACGGGAATTTTCCGGTTAAGGAGGTAGAGGCGATGGGGTTACGTTGCGCGATCCAGTGGTTGATTAGCTTAGGTATATCTGTGACAGTAATTGAGACGGATGCTAAGGGTGTTGTAGGCGATTTGCAAGCAAAAGAGGAAGACAATTAGGAATTTGGTATGATTATTCAAAAGTGCAAGCAATTGTTACAACATCAGGATCACTTCAAAGTAAGTCGTTAGACGTCAAGCTAATATGGTCGCTCATACCTTGGCTAGGAGGGCCCTCTTATGGTCCACATTGTATAGTTCCTCAAATGTTCCTGAATGGTTAGTTCATGCATTATCAAATTATGTAATTCATTCTTCTACTATTAATGAGAATTGATCCTTTTTTGTCAAAAAAAAAAAAAAAGGACAAGGGAGTCCATCTCGTAAAGAATTTTCTTCCACTTAAAAAGAAAAAGAATAATTACCACAAGATTTATCAAATAAAAAAAAGCAGGAAAATTGCGATGCAAAAAATACCGAGATTTAGATTTTTAATTAATATATATATTATTATAACAAGGGAGTCATTTGGTAAAGAATTTTCCTCCACTTTTCTGGCACTACTACTGTTGGTATCATAAGTGATCTGGTATGGTACTGTAATATTGATGTCACTACTTACTCTACAGGGTAAATTTCACAAAAGGTTCCCAACCGTTGTAAAAAGTAACAATTTCATCCACAGCATTTATTACTCTATTTTAGTAAATTTCCTGGATATATATTATTCTATCTAAGAATTTATTGTATTATCTTTCAATTTCCATTTCCAGAGAGTCCTATTCTAGCTAAATACACATTCTTTTTCTGAAGTTATCCATAGTTAGATGTAGTTAACTACGGAGTATTTTTTTTGAAAATTAATATACCCATTTTTGTTTCTGAAATTCCTATTAATTATCTTTAGATATATATTACACATTTGTTGTATTATTATCTTTCAATTTCCATTTTCATAGAGTAGTTAGATGTAGTTAACTACCAATTATTTCCAAAAAATGGTCATTTTTGTTTCCAAAATTCCTATTAATTATAGTAAGATAATCAATTAAGATAAAATAACAAACTCTATTACAAAAACAAATCTACGGTGAAACTTGCGGTGCATTGATTTATTTTTTGTTATTTTTTTCCATGTTTTACAACCCATTCTATCTATTAATTAACCAACATTCCCCTAAAAAAGCTAACCGGTATTGATGGAAATTTGTAATGAACTCAGTGAGTCACAATTTAGTGTATTGATATTTTTATATTTACTAATCTCATTGTGCACAAAGACTTAGATCATCAAAAGTGGTGGTTTCACATATGACAAGAAACCAAAACCGGTGATGTCAAATGGGTTAGCCCAATCATGGGTGCAACCAAGAACTATGCGATAGAGACGACGCTGGAATCTTTAATAGTATTGATACGGGAGTAGCTTTTCAAGTATCATCTAGGAAAAAAATGTTGGAAGACATTTGGACATCTCAAACATAGAGTTCAAAATTATAGTTTGGTTTAGTTTAAATGAAATAATGTAATTTAATTGAGGTTTTTATTTTTTCTTTTTTTTTTTGTTTTGAGCATTTGGAGTTTTTATTTTATCATGTCGTTTAAAAAACTATTATTTTCTCAAGTCATTTAAAAAACTATATTGTTATCAAGAAAGTCTCTTAATTAAAAATAAATAAATTGTTCACGAAACTATCATGTTTGAAGTGTAATTTGATGGGAAAATTATAAAATAATATAAACTTGAATATTAGTGATAAGAAGCCAAATTGATTGAAACAAATTAAAAAGCCATAAATTGAAATTGAAATAATATTTTCTTTCTCCTTCAAAGTTGATATGGAAAAATAATTGAATTTTCAAATTCAGAAATTATTATGGAACCTCTTTAAGGATGCGCAAATGAAACACGCTTGATTTTATTAACCTCACAGGATCCTAAATTACCTCCCAATTTCACAGAAAATAGTTTCCTTTAAGAAGAGTCAAAGTCAAACACTCTCACACGTGTGACATTTCTTCAAAAAATTAATTTTCAGTCATTAATTGATATTTGTATGTTGCAATAGCTAGACTAATACTTGTGTGTTACAAATATTGTGTTTAACGTAATTTTTCAAATTTTGTATTAATTGATATCAATCCAACGACCAAATATTTTTTAATTACATCGTCAATTCTCCTGTTTTGGTGGTCGTTCTACAATTGTATTGTGATTATTCTTCTCATGCATCACACTGATGAAAGGCTATAGGTCTAGCTTAGATTTAATCCATTGGGTAATCCTAAAATTTAAGGGCAAATTTGAAGTTTTAAATTTTAAAGTTTGTTGGACAATTGCAGCGCTCATCATAAAGTTTATTTGTTGTCCTCTAAAGTTACTATAATATTCTTGGTTAATAACACTGATAGGTGATTCCATCACGAAAATTAACAAATTATCTAATCTATAAAGATGCATAAAATGATGATAGTGAATTAATGCATCATTCAAGAGCACCATCATTGTTACGGGTTTATACTTGAACACTACTTCAATTTTATTGTGTAATAGTTAATAATGTCAATGAGTTTGATTGGGTTTGATTGCATTTTAGAGAAAGAAAAGCAAATTGATGGAGATGGAATTACTAAATATATTGGTCTGACATAAAATCGTTTAACGACCACATGAAGAGAGAGAGAGAGAGAGAGATGTAGAAAAAAGGACAGTAAGAGAGACGTATATTAGGGCCATGCTACTGCAGAACAATAATTTAGGCGTCAGTTGTAATGATGAATACGCGTCACTCCTGAAGGCGATGTTAGTAGCGGTGACACACATAGTAAAGTGTATATGCATCAGTTTTTGGGCGATGTGTATTGTGACAATAGGCATCGGTTGTTAGACAACAACTGATGCCTATTGTGCCATATTGCGTACAATAGGCATCAGTTATAATGAAGGAACTGATACTTATTGTCCACAATAGGCATCGGCTATAATAAAGGAATCGATGCCTATTGTCCACAGTAGGCACCCATTCCTTACAACCGATGCCAATTGTGCCCTATTGGTCATTTTGTTTTTTGTGCCACTAGCAATAGCATAATAGGTATCGGTTGTTACACAACAACCGGTGCCTATTGCTCAATTTTTTTTTACGCACCAACAATAGCTATTACTAGTGACACTGTAAAAGACAACACAATCACGCCTAAGAAGATCAGCATCACCAACATTACCAATTTACATATCCATTTGCATTATATAAATCAAACTACATTCAATAACTATTCCGAACATTATCAATAATATGTAATCTATAAATTACTCAAAACGATTTTATATAAACTAACCATAAACAACTCCAAACCACTAAAATGTCGTGTATGCATAAAAATCTATAATTCACAAATATCCCATATGTCATCTATGTTCGCTTGACTATGTGTTCCAGCTTCATATGCCTGCAGCAAACCAAAAGAAATATTGCTTTGTCAATAAAATATATATATATATGGATGATTAGATAATTCTTAGTTTTTGATAAATATTTATACATTACCAAGCTTTTCTGAAATACTAGAATATAATGTGACTAATTTTTTCTCTCTACGGTTCTACCTGAGAGGCTGAATTTTTTTCTTCAACTGCTAGGGTTCCTTCACTGGACTCTCTCGGAAGTTGGAGCATGGAGAACATTGAGACGCTATGGAAATCCCTATTGATTGCACAGGGGGAGGACAAGGTTGTCGTGCTGGATTCAACCATGATCTCAAAAGATACTGCTGTGGATCATTTCAGATTAGTAGGGAAGGGAAGCTACTCATGAAATGATCTTTTGGCCATGAAGCTTTCAAGGACATTATGAGGATTGTGTTCACGACGAGGTAACAAGATTTTGCTTGAATATTCTTAATGGAGAAGGTACTTTAGATGTAATAAATGACATTTTTATTGCTCTTGTTTCTAAAATAAAGAGTTCGGTGCATATTCGTGATTCGTGATTGCTTACCTATTAGTTTATGTAATGTGTTATATAAAGTTGTATCTAAAGTAGCTGCTAATAGGTTAAAATAAAGAGTCCGGTGCATATTCGTGATTGCCGACCTATTAGTTTATGTAATGTGTTATATAAAGTTGTATCTAAAGTAGTTGCCAATAGGTTAAAAATTGTAGTCCCTGGCTTGATTTCTTCTTTCCAAAGTGCACTTGTCCCTGGCTGGTTAATTACCGATAATGCTATTTGTACTTTTGAGTTGATACACTCTCTTCTTAAGAGGGCAGGAGGGAACTCAGTGTATATGGATTTTAAACTTGATATGAGCAAGGAGTATGACGGGTTGGAATGAGGGCTTTGTGATGAACATGATGGTGCAAATGGGTTCTCAGATAAGTGGAGGAGCTTAGTGATGAAATGCATTTCTACGGCTCGGGTTTTAATTAATGGAGAACCTTGTGGCTCTATCATTCCAACGAGGGGGTTGAGACAGGGATGTCCTTTATCCCCGTACCTCTTTCTCCTTTGTGCGGAGGTTTTGTCACAATTAATATCTAGAGCAGAGAATATGGGCCAGATGAGGGGGTTTGGATGTACCAGGTATAGTCATCAAATAAGTCATATATTCTTTGCATATAACAGTCATCTATTTTTCCGGTCAAATATTGAGGAGTGCCAGGTCATTCAGGGTGTGCTACAAGTATATGAGGAGACCTCGGGTCAAAAAGTGAATCTTATCAAATCCCAAATCACTTTTCCCCAAGCACTAATGCTAGTGTTCGGGGGGAAATTAAGGATTTCTTTGGCTTAACTCACAAGGTAGCTCACCATATTGATTTGGGTTTACCACCTTTTATTGGGCATAACAGGATGAAGATGTTTGGGGTTTAAAAGATAGGACTTGGAAAAAACTTTAGCTTCGGTGTAGGAAGTCCTTATCAGTTGGAGGAAGGGAAGTACTAATTAAAACGGTAGTTCAGTCTATACCAAATTATGCCATGAGCCTTTTTAGTCTACAGAAGAATATTTGTAATGAGCTTAACCCACTTTACCTCTTCTTTTTTGTAGGGTGATTCAATGGATAAAAGACGAGCTCGATGGATCTCATGGGGATCCTTATGTAAATCAAAATTTTAAGGGGGAGGAATTTTTAGAGAGATTGAAGCTTTTAATCAAGCGTTGGTAGCAAAACAAAACTGGAGAATAATTACTAATCTGAACTCTTTGATGGCTGAACTTTTGCGATCTAAGTGTCACTGTTTTAACTCTTTTTGGGATGCTGATTGTAAGCAAGGCTGTTTCTTTCTCTGGAGAAGTATTGTGTGGAGAAGGGAGCTTCTTCAGAAAGGTATTCGTTGGAGGATATGGGATGGAAAAATGGCATTAGTATTTGGGAGTCCTTGGATGCCATGACTTTACATTTATACGCCGATTACATTTACATGGGAAGGTCATCTTATGCGAGTAGAGAGCCTTATGAATGATGAGGAGGAGTGGAACGTTGATTTCATTACTCAACAGTTTCACCCTATGGACACTGAGGTTATCTTAGCAATGCTGAGAGGAAACCCGAATCTTGAGGATACAGTTATGTGGCATTTTGAGACGAACGGAGAGTATAGTGTAAAGTCAGGGCACCATTTGGTGATGGATTTGAAGAATGCAGGTGGGACGGTTGAAGGGAATAGTCTTGGGGTGGTGGAAGGGGTTGTGGAGTTTGAAGCTTCCAAGCAATATAAAATTTTTTGTTTGGAAAATCTTTCTTGACATCCTTCTAACAAAGGAGTTTCTATGGCGCCGACATGTTTTACATGATCCACTTTGTCCTAGGTGCAAGTATGTCGTTGAGGATGCATTTCATGCTCTCATGTTGTGCTCAAGAGGAATACGATTTTTGGGCAGCTTATTAGGGAAATGATGGGAAGTCATTTAGGTGAAGTAATTCTTAAGGCTTGAAGATGTTTTGATAGGGCTGATTTTGCTCTATTGTTGGTTATATTATGGAAGTCTTGGAGTGAAAGAAACTGCCTAGTATTCATAGGGGAGGAGGGACAGTTGGAGGACAATCGAAAGGGGTCGAAGGATTTTTTGGCTGAGTTTTGGAGACTTCACTTGGTGGAGAGACAAACGGGGGAGGCTCGGGTGACTAGATGGGAATGTGGATGCCTCAGTACAAGGTGAAATTAGATTGGAATTGGGGTGATCTACTGGGATAATGAAGGAACCATGGTGGGGGTGATTGCAAGCATGGTGATGGGAAGATTGACACCACACTATGGAGAATGTTGGGCACTACTAAGAGGGGTATAGTTGGCGAGGGAGTGGAATTGTAAGAAGGTGATTTTTTAGTCCGATACAAGTAATGTCATACGCCTTGTGCATGAGCCTGAACCTCAGTCGCCTGAAGGCCCGCTTTTGGAGAGAGTTAAATCTATTGCTCAAGAGTTTGAATCGTACCAGTTTAATGCCATTAATAGGAAAGCGAGTGAAGTAGCTCATATTTTAGCTCTACAAGCCATGGATAGGGGCCTTAATTGTGTTTGAGAGGCTGTCCCTCTAGATTTCATTATAAACGCTATAGCTTTGGACATTACGTAATGAATGAATTATTTCTTGTGCTTGCCAAAAAAAAAAAGAATGTAGTGTGACTATCGTATACATATTTCTCATCACAAAATAACCACACTCATCGAATCTCAGTTGCTGAGCGAAGTAAAAATTCCAAGGAGTTAAAAATTAATATTAGTAATCAAACCAATAAAATTTGAAACTTCAATAGTTATTGTAACATCTAAAGGATATTTTTCGTACCATAATTTATTTCCATACGGGAGTGCTATACGTCTTGCAGCCCTATCACCCATAATGTTCTATATGCCCTAAGTTTCAATATATATATACAAGTTAAATAAACTCAAAGTTAGGCATAAAATTATTATGCAATATTTATTGATAATTGCTTATATATTCAAATTCCCCCTGATAGTGAATGTGCGCTTAGACTCTAAAGAATCCAAATGGTACACTACATTATATTCAAGGCATACCACAAGCAGCATCCAGTGGTTTCTAGAATCTTTTCTAAACATGTAAGTTTGCATTTTAGTCACAAATGATTCAAATTACGCAAAAGCAAAAAAATAGATGAATAGTAGTAACAGTCTTACTTCTTGTGACACGGTGCTAGAATGTATTTCTTGTCCTTCATTTGTTTCAGTGCATTGACCATGTAATTGAAAGTCTCATTCACATTATGTTCAAAATTAACCGCCGCGATCACACACCCAATAGTTTCAATCCCGAATTCATTGCACAATTTATATAGGTCCCTAAAATACATTATACCAAAAGTGAACTATCAAATTAAAAGTTATATGAAAATTGTAAGTTTGTGGGAGGAAGTCTTACATTTCAAAAATTTATAAAATAGGTGCATTCAGCCATTGCATCCTAAGTGGGTCGGTAATATCGTCAACCGAAACATAAATCTCATTCACCTTGTCAATGGGGTGGTGAAACACATCCAGATCCATCATCACATCAATGAAATTCTCAGTAGAGGCAGTCCAAGGTAGGTGTGGTAGAGATACACTCTAGCTTGAGAGGGGTGCTAAAAAAGTAGAAAATGAGGCAAGTCAGCAGCTACCAGAAATGTAAAACTCGTAAAGTATCAACTTTGGTATTATTCTAGAGACCCACACATAACAAAAAGATAGGATAAATTCTATTGCAAATCTGCTGTATATTGATATCCTTTATAATTATCTTTGACTCATTTCTAATAGTCTGGAATCTTTTCCACAAGGTGTATATATATTTACAGTTGTATATGAGCAACATCACAAAAATCTAGAATTCAATGTAGAAAACTATTTTCCATTATCCTCTGCTTTTCTAGAATCTCACTCCAATCAACAATCACATTTCAAGTGACTAATATTTGAGAAAGAATTTGGCATGAGTGCTTAGATGGGGGGCTAATGATGTGCTAAGTGACAACCTTTGTGTAATGGACGCTAAAGAACTGTTGGAAAAATAGGTAATTTTGGACCTAACTTTGAGTGTTATCCGACTCTTAATTTTGAGATATGAATTCAGATTTGTATTCTCCTTGTCTAGAGCTCCGAAATCATATTTTATTTACCCAAAATGATGGCTAGGTGAATGAGAAATTAAGTCTCAAAATTTGTTATAAGAAATGAGTTTAAGTATTGGGAGATCTCTTGTCCGACATTGGAAAGGTAATAATCCAATGGCTTTTTTAAATATGTTTAAATATTTGTAATGTATAAATTCTACAGTTGAGATGCTCCCTCTTGCGTACATGCTGGTAGGAGGAGAAAAACACGGATCAAAAATTTACTTTGGACCATTGAACTTAGAGTGCGAGCACAACCTGCATACATGAATTCACATACATTTGTGACTGTTGATGTTGTTGTCATTCAACTCCAATGAATTCACATTTATTTTGGGCTTTTTACATGCTTAGCATTACTTAAAAGACCGGGTTTAGCCTTTTTAGGATAACGATTTTTCAAGATACGAATTCCCCAATATTTTCCTTCCTTAAACCTCCGTCTTGTGATACTGCTCAGGCACTATTTCTGTGCGCCTGGGTAGGAACTTCGCAGCACTGTTGTAGTATTGTTTCTCCAGGTCTCGATCTATTGTATCCTCGGAAATAGACGTCCAGCATGTTGGAGACGAATCTATTTTAAGGACATTGTGTCTAACGCAAGCCTCGGGTCCTTGTTTCTTCCTCTACCCGCTTTTGTTTTCCTACTTTTTCTTATGTTGTAGATTCTATTTTCCTGTTGTTTCTTACTTGTGCTGTAGACTTTTTCTAACAATCTTAAAATAGCTTCATGGAAAAGAGATGAACGTGTCGTTTGACAAAGTTATAGTTAAACTTTGAGATAATAAACTGTGGCCTGTGGTTGGCATAAAAGAATTCTTATTCTTATCTATACAAGTATGACAAAAATCGATATTTTGCTTGTAGGAAGTTGCATATGCAGTATGTGATTATAGATTTGATATATCATATTTGATGTATGATTCTAACTATGCCTCAACTTGGAAGTTGAAGATAATTTTGTAGGAGATGAAGGTCAAAATGGAGTTGAGGAGTTCTTACAACCTATGCGAGAAACAATTCTTGAGATGATTATAAATTGACGGGGATACGGTCTTGAAAAAGGTAAACATGGATATGGTTTGAATTGACGGTTTTGCTAAGAAAATAGATAAGGCTCCTTTTAAGGAGTCTTATCTCCATGTGGCATTGAGGTGGAAGCACTTTGGGACTTTAAACCGCTTAGTAATTGCAAAATCAGCATATTCGTGTTTCCCTTTTTTTTGCTATGAGGCCACCAATGTTTTTACCTCATAAATGGTACAAAAAACCTCCAATTTTTCAGATGCACCCCTCCCTCCTATTGACTTCCAGCCTAAATCCCCTCCCCGTGAATTTAATTTAACTACACACCTATACTTGTAAAATAAGTTATTATGTATTTTTGTTTTACTAGATGGATAGACTTTAAAATAAAAAATAAAAAATGAATGAACGAGTTAATGCATAGTGTTCTGTTTCGATTTTAGTCTCTTTATATATTTTTCCTTTTATTTTTTTGAGAATTCTTTTTTAATTCAAAATTCTTAAAAGCAGGTGATCATCTACTTACCAGGAAAGTCACCATTATCACACAACAAAACTATGCGATACTAAGTTGCAAGTCATCATTCATATTCTATACTAGTTTACTGACACTAGATAATATGTAATTAACAAAGCTTTACTTTGACATTGTTGCCCACTTTCATGTGCAGCCAAAAAATAAAGTATGTACATGATCAGTGATTTAGAAGAAAAAAAAAAACAGCCATCAAAATAGGGGAAAATCCGACCATTCAAAAGTCCAAAAGCATCAGCCTCCACAATTGTCTTCAAAATGATGTATCTAATGTTAAAGAAAATAATAAATTAAACCATGAAATGTTAAAATTTGTTATGGTGAGTAAAATTTCTACAAAAAATTTGACAGAGTCTCCCCTATAAATTGGGCTTCCCAAACCTGTAAGGTATCTCGAAACATAAAGTACGCCACCAATATACCCAACATTCGATAGAACAACAATATTTCCCCAGGACCAACTTATACCCAATACCAATTTACAATAGTAAATAACACAAATCGTTCCATCCACATCACCAACATAATATAACAAAGTGAACCCCAATAGCCCAAAATAGCTAACAAACTTAAAAAAATTATTATATACTGCTCACATTGGAAAGGTATCAGATGTACTTACTTTCATAAAGGCTAACTGATGGTTGTATTCAATGGTTAAACACGCAAAAGAAATGGTAAATACCTCTTCAGCCACCTATACAAAATAGAAGAACCACAATTAGTTATAGGGAAATGGAAGCCGGTGAATAATCCTTTATATCTTAAAAGGAAACATGAATATTAACTCGTTGGCTATCAAATCACCTAATCAAACTAGGCCTCATCACCCGTGAGCCAATCTTACTCATAGTTCCTGCTTTCACTGGCATAGGTAGGGCTCCCCGTTGCATATTCAATGTCAGCATATAGTTGGGGCCGGTGTACGTCATCGGTCAGGCTTGACAAATTGGGTAGGTATGCATCATTAGCGGGTCTCCATATTTGGGGCTGATTAACCTCATTAACTAGGATAGAGCTGCACAAGCATGGCAAACATGTGTGACAGAGTGTAAACATGTGTAAAAAAATGCAGTGCAAAGAAATTGAACAAATTGATAAATAATGGTTAACATACCATTATTTATGTGTGTCAAAGCGTAAACATGTGTAAATAAGATGCAATGAAATGAAATTGAACAAATTGATAAATAATGATTAACATACCTTGGAGCCTATGCCCCCACATCCTCTGCAATGCCTAGTACGTTGCGTCGCCCTCTCCTAGGAAGATCTAATATGCTTGCTAGATCCTTTGCTTCGCGAATGCATCAGATCCCTCATTGTGGCCTCCACTCTATTAATGCTCGGGCCCTCGTTTGGTACTTCTATACTCCCATCATCCATGCCATCAATCTCAAGTTGTGCATTGTCAAACAAGTTAGAAAAATATGTAGTTCGTGCCTCCGTCAATGATGCTGAATCGATGACCTATATTGACTTTTGCCTAAAAGCCCCTCTCCTAGACTGAAATGATTGTCTATTGAATTCATAGGTCACTGGCTTATAAATAGGGTTGCTCTTCACATTCTTTGTCCAATGGTGCAGAATATATCGCTCAGGCATAAGCATTGCCTGCTTAACTCACCACTAGGAAAGCATATGTCGGCACGATAGCCCCTCAGACTCAAACTTTCGACAACTGCATGATAAAGGATTTGAATGAATGTTGTATGACAACTCACACTCACGCACCATAGGGCCTTCCTCCATATATCGCCAAGCTACATATGTGCGTAATTCTTCCCCATTGTGGATCAAATTAATGGTATATCGAGGAGACTCATCAAACTCCTTCTAGTACAAATGGAACGTGACCTTTATGCATCTACTTGCCATTTACTTTTCCATATCATATGTTGTAGTAGTACTTGGAGTTTCATGTGAATCATAATAATTTGCCTCCAACTCACTGTGCCTCTGATGCACAATGGCTCGTGTCACACGGGCAACTACCTTGGTCAGTGAGCATTTCTTGTCAACATATCTCTTTAAAAAACAATGATTGCTTTCAATTCTTTGACTATTTAACATCCCAGCTGAGAACACCTACACGACGCTCTTCCGATCTCCCATCGATCGCGGATTGCATAAATATCACAGAGCCACTTGTTTCCATCCAACTCAAAGAGCGGTGTTTTCTCTGTCCACTTGTGATCAAAGTAGTTAGGCATCTCAGCATCCATAACAAGTTCAACAAGCTCACGTTGTAGTTGCCCATACAAGGCAACATTCATCTTCTCAAGGAACTTTCGGATGATGTGCCATATGCAATGATGATGGGATGTGTTCGAAAATACCTCAGCAACTGCCTTTGTGATCGTAGAATCTACTTCAGTAATAAAAACTAATGGGGGTGTAAGATGCGGTATAGCTTCCGAAAACTTCAAGAACAGCCAGATCGGAAGAGCACACTGACTACTCACTAATCAATCCGTACCCAAAAAATCTTGTTTACCGATGGTAATTCCTACAAACAGTCCAAGATACTAGTTGTACTTATTTGTGTTGTATGTGGTGTCAAAGACAACCACATCCCCAAAAAAGCCATATGAATTCCTACAATCACTGTCAGCCCAAAAGAACTAGGTGAGGGTCCCGCCTGTAGCAATGACATAGCAATAGAAGAAACTATCATTTTTTCTCTTCTTTGTCTCAAACTAATGAATCATTGATTCAGCATCACATCCGTCAATTTTTGCTTTCTTTGCCCTCTTGTAATTATAAATGTCTTTATCTGGACATCCCATCGATGAAGCGCCTCCTGCATTTGACAATAGTCTGATCTGGGTGGAGGTTGCAATGTTAGCATTACATTACTCCTATAGGAGAGCCTTTTTTGTCAATAAAACTTCCGGTGTGACCGTTGCTAGGAGTGACTAGAGCATGGTTGCAATGCTGCTCAAACAAGGTCAATATCCACCCTTTACCAGTCTGGTTCTTCAAGATATTCATTCTTGCTTGACACCCGTACCTCGTCTCACTGTGTTTTCTTTCACCAGTTTGCTCACTGTTATCCCTGCTCCTCTTCCGGTATGCATCATTTGTTTTCCCCTCCTTGCTATAGGCAAACACTTTCCAAGTAACTATCCCATCCTTATTTATCTTACTATTGTAGATTTTTGTGTAGAACCCAAGTTTCTTAGCATAGTCATTGTACCAATATTGCACGGCCTCATCTATATCAAACTCATGCCCGACTAGTAGTGTTATACCAGTTTCAACGAGAGTAAAGATCTGAGGACATGGTGAGCTGTGGGCCCTATCAAAATCAGTTACAGTGAATCAATATTATCAACAAGAGTTTAAACGGGCAAATACTATAGAAAAATTTCATAAACAAATCCAATGTTACGCCATTATAATTGCAACTATTTCCATTTACCTTCAATCATTGGCAGATGTGCCTCCAGCTCGAGGCAGGGCACTGATGCATCAACAGTAACAATTGTTGACTGTACAAGGGAGGGTTTTGCCTCCATCCCAAAATCAAGTCAGTTGAAAACTACATGTTTCTTACATACATGTTTAACGGTTGAATTTTTTCGAATATACAACTAAATATCCAATACATATCAAATCATATCATTATGCACCGAAACAACAAACTAATCTAATGAGTTAATTGTTATTATACATAGTGATATATGAATAAGTTGTACTATTGCCTCGTTACAAAATCGTCTACTACAAACTTAAATTTTATTTCCAATCATAACCTTATTCTTATTCAAAACAAAACATAGAATATGAAAGTGAAGAACAACAACAAATAAATCATTTGAAAAGCACCTCATATCAATGATAAATATTTCTTAGTCATAGAGTCATTTATGTAGGAGTAGTAATAATAATAATATAAGTGGCTTGTTTGAATGGTACAATATTTCTAGCATAAAGTACAAATGGATGACAATTTTTTTAGTTTCCAAATTTAACCTTCTAAGTACAACTTAGTAAGCTTGGTGTACCATAGATGTAACCATTAACTATACTACAATAAAAGTTGTAAAATGTACAATCTTTTGCAAAAACGTATCTATTTTTGTTTTCTTTTTGTTTCTTTTGATAAAATTATCAATATTTGATTAATGCAAGCCTCATTTTGTTCGATGTAGAAGATGGAAGAGAGAGAGAGACTGTGGTTGAGCTACTTTGTGAAGCATGAAAGAATGATAACAAACAGTATACAACTTCCATAATAGAAATAGAAATTGTTACTAATTATAACTATAAAATTTCAATTATATGTTACTAATTTTTTTATTTCATAATTTGACACTATTTATTTTGAAATTTTATAGTATTTCTACATCTGTTTGATTCATCTACTACTGCCATCTTTCTCAAACTAAGAGCATGTGGCTTGATTTCACCAATAATCACCAGCAAATAGCCATAATGGAAAAATCATGCAAAAATGCAAAAATGGCTTTTTTTGGAATTTGATGTGGAAAATTATCACCAATAATCACCAGGGGGCTGCGGGTTTCGAAATGGGAGGCCTGCACTTCTCTGTCGGACGACGGGAAGGGCAGCATCACTTTCCGGCGGGGTTGAGAGACTTGGAGGCAGTGGGTTTACTCAAACCTTTGATTTTTGGGTTGGGTGGTGGTTAACAGATGTGTGTTTTGGGGATCGGGTTTCGCTGTACCGGAGTCCGGCATGAATTCAATGGTGGCCGGTGGTTTGGTAGGCTCGGATGCGATAGGAGGGAGAGGGGTTTGCTGGTCTATAGAAAACAAAAAATTGGAGGTTTGGGGGAGGTCAGGGAGTTTACAGACATTGGCAGCCCCACTAACCAAAAAAAAAAAAAAGGAAAGGGAGGGGGAAGAGAAAGATGACCTTGTAATTAGTGGGTTCCAAGTCGGCGCCGAAGGAGCCTTATTTATTTTCTTAGCAAAACCATTGAACTGAAGGCATTCAATTCTATTCTTTGTCTTGATTCTATCATAAATCTCATCATATCTAGGGTTATGAGTTTGGGAAATGTATGTTTACACCTTTCGTATTACATGATAGGTTTTGAGTTGTCTATGCTCATCCATGGAAAGGTTGTTAACCTGCCCTTCAATTCAAAATTTAACTGCAGATTGCATCCATTGAATTTTTGATCAATTTTAATTTATAATGTTCTTTTATGAGTTACCTGTCATATGAACTTGGAGTCGTGGAATTTAGAGACTCGTAGAATGAGTTACGATACTTTATGTGAACCCTGCCAGGCTGTACCCGAGAATACATGAACTCCTTGTTGGATGAGTTGTTTTGTGGGCCAAAATTTCTTATTTGGATCTGAGATTTTTATATGTTGTACAAACATGAGTCTCCTAAGTTCTATAAAAATTTCAGACTATTTGGTTATTGTTTGAAAGGTCATATGTGGTTTGTGACTCACTGTGACGTTTATGATAGCTTGCTGAAATCTTGGAATAATGGCACTTAAATTCTTTACATTTCTTAAAGAACTTGTTCTTTTACATTAAAGAAAGATAAGTTTGGAATGTTTGAATACCTTGTTCTATTATAACACTATGGCCTTGACATGATAATCTAATAATATTTTAAGGTTTCGACTTTGCTATATACATCATGGTTCGTGCCATGTTTTTCGATCGTTAGAGTTGTGGCGAGAATTGAAGTATAGAATGAGTTGAAAGTACTCCAACTTTTTGGGACTTGAGAAATTCGATACTATGACTTTAAAGCTTGGGATTATTCCCAATTGGAAAAAAAAAATATGTGACATGGGTCATCCTACTTGTGTTAATTGTAGCACAAGTTGGTGTTTCAAAAGTGTTACGCAAGGGATGAAATTACAGGGATATATTCTCTATAAAAGATTTGAGAATATACTCAATAAGAATGACTAGTGCGGTGTGGTTAGTACGAATCACCTATGACATGGGGTCATACATGAAGTGCAACATGTTTATAAAAGATTGGTGATGGAGTAGTGGATCAAGCATTGAACTAATTAGACAAGTACAATCGAACAAGACGTGGCCACTCTTTATGATATGCCCGTTTCTTGATGCCTATCACCCATTTTCCATATTTTCAATTATGATTTTTACTTATTTTTACTAATTTTATTTTTCTTTGCTTTACTCTATTCCTAGAACAATTAGAACTTATTTTTATTTTACTCCTAGATTGATTATGATCTTATTTTCTAATATGATTAAGATTTATTCTTGTTCCTCTAGTTAGGAAGATTATAGCCCCATATTCTTGTATCAGTTTTACTACATTGAATAGTTTGATTAATAAGATTCGTGTTCTTTCAAGAACCTCTCTTTATTCTTCCAAATATTCAGTATATTGTTGAGTTAACAAATATTTGAAGGTCATTACATTTCGGTATTCATCACGGACCAATGAATTGTTTTTGAATATCCATTCTTTCTCATGCTTCTGCTACGGCAGTTGATATCGGAGCTCAGTCTAAGCTCTAAAAAGATGCCTCTGATGAGACAACTGGCTAACGATGCTTTACCGGATGAAGATCGTGGGAATGATGTTCAGGTCCGTCAATAGATCGACATTTTGACACAATATATGGCCACAATAGAGACCCAAAGTGCAGAGATTTTGGAAATCTTGACCGGTCAGCATCAGGGTGGTTAAGGAAGGGCACGCAGTGGCCAAGCCAGTGCTTGTGGTGGTGTCCAAGCAGCAGCTACAGGTGGCAGTGCTGGCCGTAGACGTGGGCGTCGAGGCGGTGGTGGCGCACACACGGCAATAGAATCTTCAAATGATGAGGAAAATGCTTTAATCAACAATCTGTTTGCTCCATTAAATCCGGAACTTTGAGCTCATGGTGAAAATGATAAATGATGGGATTTAGGTTTTAAAGTTGATATTCCAGAATTCCAAGGCGGTTTGGAGGCGGAGGAATTTTGGGATTGGCTTTGTGAAGTGGAAGAAATTTTAGACTTCAAGGAAGTACCAGATTCTAGGCATGTTTCTTTGGTAGCAAATTAGTTTAGCGGATGAGTAGCAGCATGGTGGCAACAATTTAAAATAACCCGCACACGTCAAGGTAAGCCGAAGTTGGAGTCTTGGGCAAAGCTAAAGAAACACAAGAAGGCTAATTTCCTACCATACAAAACTTGCGTCAAGGAACTCAAACGGTAGATGACTATACAGAGGAATTTGATCAGTTGATGGCACGGAATAATTTCATGGAAACCAATGATCAATTGGTAGCTCAGTACATTGGTGGCATTCGATTGCCATTCCAAGATACTTTAAATATGTTCATGCCAGAAACCATCTCAGAAGCTCATCAACGAGCTCTATTATTGGAGAAGCAATTAAACATGACAGGTGTTACAGCGACAGGGAGCAACGGTGCACGAAAAACACGTATGTATTGGGTTATGATCCAAACCTTTTGGGCCATATTAGAGACTAACCCATTAGGCCCTTATTTGTTTTAGATGTTGATCTTTTGTGCTGTAATCCTAGCCATTTATCCTATACTATATATTCGTGTTAGTCTCTGAATTAGGTTAGAGTGATATGAACGAAGTCATAGTTAGGGTTTTCTGCCTTGTGTTCTGTCTGTGAGTCCGAGTTCTTTCTCTAAAAGAACTCTCTGGTTTGGTGCTATAGTGCAGAGACCGTATCCACTGTGTTGTGGAGCCTCAACGGGGACGTAGCTGGTTCTCTGGTGAACCTCGGGTCCCTTCATAGGGCAAATACGTCTGGTGTTGTTTACTGCTTTCATTACTGCTTTCTACAAACCACGATTAGACTTTTATATTAGGGTTTGTGGCTTTTGGGGTTTCAGGTCTGATTTGCACAATGGTATGGACAATAGCTACGTAGCTTCTACCGCTTAGTCAAATAGTACGGCAGCAATACCAGCTATGCATTCTAGTAGCACAGTGGCAGCTGCGCATTTAATTGGGAGTGGTTCGTCTACTTCTTCTCATCTAGTAGCAAAGACTTAATGTTTTTCATGCAGAGAAATTGGACACCAACGTGAGGCTTGCCTAAACAAGGTTGTAAAGAAGGGCTTGCTTGTGGATGATGTTACCGTAGAGGAGTATGACTTGGTTCTACTTTTTGATTCATGTGATACTAATGATGCACAAGAAGAGATGTTAGAAGGTGATGTGGGTAAAGCCTTAGTTCTACGGCGCACTTGTTTGGCTCCAAAAGATTATATAGCCAACCTACAATGCACAATCTCTTCTCTTCAACTTGAGCTGTTAGTGGTAAGGTTTGCTGCTTCAACATTGATTCTGGGTCTTGCATAAATATTGTATCTGGTGAGACAGTTTATATCTAGTGATATAGTTCAAAAATTAGATCTCAAGACAGAGGCTCATCCCAAATCACATTAGCTAGCATGGCTTTAAAAAGGGCGTGCTATTACCATTAATCGACGTGCTCTTGTGCACCTCTCTATTGGTGGTAAGTATGTGGATCATATTTGGTATGACGTTGTGTGTACGAATGCTTGTCACATCTTGTTGGGATGTCCGTGGCAATTTAATCGGTCCGTTATTCACAATGGTAGGAAGAATACTTACAGTTTTATGTTTAATGGTTCAAATATTGTGCTTCTTCCCTCCATGTCTCGGCCTTCCCCTTCTTCTACGATTGGTCCAACCAAGGGAGAAATTCCATGCCTTTTCAAGCCCCTAAGCAGGTTCTTTTCCTCTCCAAACGGGATTTCAAACTCGAGATGTTAACATATAATATGGTTCACATACTAGTGGGACGTTATATGTCAAATAGCAATGTGATTTCATCTCAGGTTGCACCTTTACTTGCTGAATTTTCAGAGGTCTTTCCTTCATATTAATGCCTCCAAGTTTGCCTCCTTATGTGATATTTAACATCAAACCGACCTAGTTTCTAGGGCTTCTTACCGTATAAGTCCAAGTGAACATGGGGAGTTACGATGTTAGGTTGAAGAGTTTTTACAGCGAGGATTAATTTGTGAAAGCTTAAGTCCTTGTGCTTTTCCTGCACTTTTGGTACCTAAGCAGGACGGCTTGTGGAGAATGTTGTTGATAGCCAAGCTATTAATAAGATCAACATCCGCTATCAGTTTCCCATTCCCCATCTCAATGATTTGTTGGATCAGTTAAGTGGTGCCATGATCTTTACTATACTTGATCTTAAAAGTGGTTATCACCAAATTCAGATTAGACCGGGGAATGAATGGAAGACTACATTCAAGACGCGCGAGGGGTTGTTTGAATGGCTCGTCATGACTTTTGGTCTTTCAAACGCTCCAAGCACCTTTATACGGGTTATGAATCAAGCACTTCGACTGCTGATTGATACTTGTGTAGACACCTACTTTGATGATATCTTGGTATATAGCAAATCTATACCCGAACATCTTCAACATCCACGATCCATTCTTGAGATTTTAAGGGCTGAAAAATTTTATGCTGCACCCAAAAAGTGCAGTTTTTTGTAAGATAAAATTATTTTCTTTGGTTTTGAAGTCACAACTGCCAGTATAGCTGTTGATCGGTCAAAGATAGAAGCTATTCAAGATTGGCCAACTGCATGTACACGTATAGAGATATGGAATTTCCATGGTCTAGCATTTTTCTATCGTCGTTACATACCACACTTTACTTCTATCATGACTCCGATCACCAATTGCATGAAAGGCAATTCTTTCTCATGGACACCTGCAGCGAATTACGCTTTTTAGAACATTAATTGTAAGTTGACATCGGCTCCCCTACTAGTTTTACCAGATTTTTCTCTACCTTCTGAGTTTTCCTTTGATGCATCCAAAGTCGTATTGGGGGTGTGCTAAGTCAGAATGGCCATCCAGTTGCCTACTTTAGTGAAAAACTCTCCAGTTCTCGTCTCCTATATAGCACTTATGATGTTGAATTCTATGCCATGGTTCAAGCCTTACATCATTGGCGACATTATCCCTTTCAAAAGGAATTCATTCTATTTATTGATTATGAGGCATTGAAGCACTTAGCTACCCAAGAATCAGTTTCAGCCATACATGCTTATTGGATTGCTTATCTTCAACCATTCACTTCTGTGTTTCGTCATTGGTCAGGTGCTAGTAATAAAGTGGCAAATGTATTTAGCCATAGACATGCTCTTCTGGTTGATTTGTGAATTTTTGTGCCTGGTTTTGACATATTCCATGAGCTATACAAATCTGATCCGCTCTTTTCTAAAGTTTTGGCACGCATTTAGGCAGGGGAAGCAACTAGATACTTGCTTTTTGATGATCTCTTGTTTCGCCTAGTTCAATTATGCTTCCCAGATTGTAGTCTTTGGCTGAAATTCATTTAAATGAATTACATAATACAGGTCACTTAGGTCGAGAAAGGATAGTTGAATTAGTTCAAAGGTCATTCTTTTGGCCATTTATTCACCAAGACATAGATCAGTTAATTTCTCGTTGCCAAATTTGTCGCATGGCAAAAGGATCTGCCACCAATGCAGGTTTATATCGTCCTTTACCAATTCCTACTCAACCTTGGGTCGACATTAGCATGGACTTCGTGTTAGGATTGCCACAAACTCAAAGAGGCCACGATTCAATCTTTGTTGCAGTTGACCGTTTCTCAAAAATGGTCCACTTTCTCCCATGTAAGAAGTCCACCGATGCAATTCATATGACACAGCACTTCTTTCGAGAACCTTCAAATATTCGTTAATTCAACAGAATACCGAATACTTGGAATAATAAAGAGAGATTCTTGAAAGAACACGAATCTTAGTAATCAAACTATTCAATCTACTAAAACTTATACAAGAATACCTTATTTATAGGGCTATAATCCTACTAACTAGAGGAACAAGAATAAATCCTAATCATATTAGAAAATAAGATCATAATCAATCTAAGAGTAAAATAAGAATAAGTTCTAATTGTTCTAAGAATAGAATAAAGCAAAGAAAAACAGAATTAATAAAAATAGGGTTATTTTCACTCTAGGTCCCCAACCTTTTAATTTTATATCAGTTTTGTCCCCATTTTTTTTGGGCCTACAAAGTCCCCAATCTTTTATTTATTATCGTATTACGTCCCCAGCGTTACATTACATCCCCAACCTTTCAATTTTCACCATTAAACCCTATCAAAATGACTATTATACCTTTGATTCTTTAATTTCTTCTTTAGGTCCTCAACCTTTCAATTTCTATATAATTTTGTCCTATTATATTTTGAGCGCAGAAGTCCAACTTTTATTTTTTGTCATGTTATATCTCTATTAGTACTTTTAATACTAACATTTTAATTCTTACTATTAATATCTATTAAAATTTTCATTCAATTCTGTTATAGCGGGTTAGAGTGTGTAGATTTCTTATTTTATATTGTTCTTTATGTTTTATTTAAATAATTAATGATATAATGAAAATTTTAATAGATATTAACAGTAAGAATTAAAATATTAGTATGGAAAGCGTTATTGAGGATATAACACTTCTGTCATCAACCTTTCGACACGGATTTGATATCTATCGAGACCGTTATAGATCAAGTTTTTCTGTTATCATTATTTCTAACTGTTGTCATTAGGGTGTATTTGAGTATGTTAGAGTATGTGGACTTCTTATTTTAATAGTAAGAATTAAAATGTTAGAATGGAAAGTATTAATGGGGATACAACACAATAAAAAATAAAATGTTGGTCTTTTAAGTGCTCAAAAAACAATGAGGACAAAATTATATAGAAATTGAAGGGTTGGAGATCTATAGTGGAAATAAAGTATCAAGGGTATAATAGTCATTTTGATAGAGGTTAAACTCCATCATCCTCCTGGGGGCTGACAGGATTTGCCCTCGAAACTAAACCTTGGTCCTCACCCAAAGAGGTATCACCAACAAATAGAACCAAATGCTTAACATTGAAGACGTCAAAACTATGAGCGTGACTTGGGAGCTTCAACTGATAAGCATTTAGATTAATCTTCTCTACAATTTCTAGAGGACCAATCTTGCGAGACGGAAGCTTGTTGAACTCATGAGTTGGATATCTATCCTTGGTGAGAAAAGTCCATACAAATCTCCAACATTGAACTCTATAGGACGATGATGAAGATCAGTTCACATATCAAAACCTAACAGATGCCACTGCTAAGTACAAGGCCGCGGCTGACCTTCATCGTCGTCCTTTAGAGTTCAATGTTGGAGATTTTGTATAGGATGTTCTCACCAAGGATAGATATCCGGATGACGAGTTCAACAAGCTTCCGTCTCGCAAGATTGGTACTCTAGAAACTGTAGAGAAGATTAATCCAAATGCCTACCAGTTGAAGCTCCCAAGTCACATTCGTACTTTTGACGTCTTGAATGTTAAGAATTTGGTTCCATTTGTTGGTGATACCTGTTTGGGTGAGGGACAAGGTTCAGATTCGAGGGCAAATCCTGTCAACCGTCAGAAGGATGATGGAGTAGTGGATCAAGCATTGAACTACTTAGACAAGTACGTTCCGATCTGTCGTGGCCACGTTTTATGCTTATCCCGTTTCTAGATGCCTATCATCCACTTTCCATATTTTCAATTATGATTTTTACATATTTTTACTAATTCTATTTTTCTTTGCTTTATTCTATTCCTAGAACAATTAGAACTTATTCTTATTTTACTCATAGATTGATTGGGATCTTATTTTCTAATATGATTAGGATTTATTCTTTTTCCTCTAGTTAGTAGGATTATAGCCCTGTAAATAAGGCCTTTTTGTATCAGTTTTAGTAGATTGAATAGTTTGATTAATAAGATTTGTGTTCTTTCAAGAACCTCTCTTTATTATTCCAAGCATTCGGTATTCTGTTGAATCAACGAATATTTGAAGGTCATTAAAATTCTGTATTCATTATGAATCAACGAATTATTTTTGAATATCCATTCTTTTTTCCACTACGTCAATTTGTGTTGTTGAGCAAAAAGAATTATACAAGAAATTATCAGTGCAATCTTAATGTCTAGCTTTAATATGTGGCTCTAATATGTTGGTGAAACCTATCTCTAATATGTTGGTGAAACGTATTGCATTTTGTAATATATGTTTAGGTTGTCAGAAACATTTTGAAGGAAGCCTATTATGGTTATAAGGAAACCTAAAGATAAATGGAAACAGGCACCGGAAAAGGATAACAGAAAGGAGGCAGACATGTGATGGCTCTGAAATAAGCATTGTAGCTGTGGTCTCCGAAGTAAACTTTGTTAGTTCAAATTCCAAGGAATGGTGGATTGACATTGGTGCTACTAGGCATGTCTGTTTCGACAAAGAACTATTTAGTTCTTTTCAAACTATTGAAAATGGTGATCCAAACAGTATTTGAATATGGAAGAAGGTCTTCCAATATGGGGCATTTAACCAAAAGTGGTTATACGTGCATTAAAGAAATACTAAACCACTTGATTTTAATTCATACCGTTGTGTGTGACTTGAAAACAAAATGTGGTAATAAGTATTTCATCACCTTAATTAAATTGAAGCTATGTAAAAATATATTTTCTGTAAAAAATGAAGTTGAAGATCAATTTAATAAGCTGGTGCGTAAGTGATCCCAGCCTTCTCTCAAGTGCCAACTTTGGCTGTTACTTAAGCTACTCCAACTGTGACTATTCTAGTTAATCATGGGAAAAACCGAAGAAGTTAAGCGGTTTGAACTTTAAAAGGTGGTAGTAGGAAATGTTCAATTATTGACTAAAGAAGCTCCTAAACTTGAAAAAGTTCAAGGAGACATTCAAGCTATCAGTGCTGTTAATGCTTGGAAACATTTTTTTATTTCCTTTGCTGCAACAGTTTAGCTGATTCGCTACAGAAATATAAGACCGAAGATGTTGGGGCCAAGAAATTTATTGTTGGTCCATTTCTTGGACTATAAAATGGTGGACTCTAAAACTGTTATCAGTCAAATGCAAGTACTTCATGTTGTCTAACATGACATCCATGCCAAGGGAGTAGTGTTGAGTGAAAATTTCCAAGTGGTGGCTATTATTGAGAAGCTACATCTGGCTTGGAAAGATTTTAAGCACAAATGAAAGAAGATGAGCCTTGAAGACCTTATTATGTTATATTTCAAATTGAAGAAGAAAATAAGGTCAAGGCACGTAGATTCACTCTAGTTGAATCGGTACGGGCCAATGTTGTGGAGCATGGACAAAGTTCCAGGGCCAATTGAAAAGAATCTAGCAAAGGCAAGAACAATGGCAAAAGCTCTAAGTTTTGGCCTAAAGGTAGAATTTCTAAAAAGAAATTCAAAGGAACATGCTATTATTGTTACAAGCCTGGTCACAAAGATATTGAATGTAAATACTGTCTTTCTAAAGAGTGATTTAGAAAAGGAAATCTACATGAAATAATCTAAGGGGTTTAAAGCAACAAAACATAAGAATACAAGGTGTGAATTGGTGACTTCATTGTATGGCTTGAAACAAGTACCAAAACAATGGCATGAAAAGTTTATTGATGTTTTGGTGGAGTGTGGATTTAAAATCAATAAATGTGATAAATGTGTCCAAATGAAAGATATTGAAAATGATTATGTCATTTTGTGTCTTTATGTATATGATATGCTCATCGTTGGTAGCAATCATAAAATGATTAAATCAACTGAAGACATGTTAAAGTCACGTGGTGATATGAAAGATATGGGGTTGATTGATGTGATTCTTGGAGTTAAAATTTCAAGAACACCTGATGGACTTGTGTACATGGACAAGATTTTTAGAAAATTTAATAAAGATGATTCAAGAACAGCCAGTACCCCAATAGATACAAGTCAGCATCTATCAAAGAATAGAGATGAAGGCATCTTATATACTTGATGAATTGTACAAGACCTAACCACTAGAAAGTGATCATAAGAGTACCAAGGTACTTGAGTTACACTCATGATTATGGACTACACTATACCAGATATTCGGCGGTTGTTGAAGGATACAGTGATGCCAATTGTTTATCTGATATAAAAGATTCAAAATATACAAGTGAATTTGTGTGTACTTTAGGATATGCAGCTATATCATGGAAATCCTCTAAACAAACGTTTATAGCCAGGTCCATGATGGAGTCTAAGTTCATTGATTTAGACAAATATGGTAAAGAAGCAAAATGACTATGACATCTTATAGAAGATATTCCAGAATGGCTAAAATCCGTGCCTTTGTGACAGTCAATCTGTGATTGACAAAGCACAGAGTAATATGTATAATGGTAAGTCTAGACATATACGTCGAAGCCATAATACCATTAGGCAACTAATCTTGACTGGGGTTATCATTGTTGATTATGTGAAGTCAAAAGATAATCTAGTCGCTCCGCTAACGAAAGGCTTAAATCGAGATTTAATTGAGATTTAGTCGAAAAGTCCTCAAAAGGAATGTGATTAAAACCCCTGAAAATATAAGTCGATACAAAGGAAACCCAACCTAGTTGACTAAAGATCTGAAGATCTAGGTTCAAACGGACAACCTAGTTGTAAAGATTTAATTAGATAATTGTGGGGGGTCAAGCTAAGACCTTTATGTGATACTGATACGGGAAAAGGGAGGTTAAGTGAAATGATTTTAATGATTCTTGTGAGTCGAAAAAAATCACATATGTGAGAGAGAAGTGCGGCCGCTTCAAAGGGAATTGTTAATTCTAAGAAATTCTTACAGAACTAGGCAGAATATAACTAAGAGAACCGAACTATGTCAGGAAAAATCCTGTGGTAAGTATATTAATGTTTACACAAACAGCAGAACAGTTCAAGGACATTGAGTCTACTGATCAGCTAGTAAAATAAAAATATTTTGGCAATGGAAGGTTCAAAAGGTTACACCTACCTATCCAACGCAAGATTTGACTGTTGAACTTTATCACATCAATTTCCATTCATGTGGGGGATTGTTAGAAAAATAGGCATTTTTTACATAACTTTGAGTGCTATCTGACTCTTAATTTTGAGATATGAATTCAGACTTTGTTCTCCTTGTCGAAAGCTTTGAAATCATATATTTACTTGCGCAAAATGATGGTTCGGTGAATGAGAAATTGAGTCTCAAAGTTTGTCATAAGAAATGAGTTTAAGTATTGGGAGAACCTTGTCCTACGTTGGAAAGATAGTAATCCAATAACTTGTTTAAATATGTTTACATATTAGTGATGTGTAAATTATGTAGCTGAGAGGCTTTCTCTTTCGCGCGTGCCCGTACATGGGGTGCAAAGCACGGATCATAAATGCGCTTCGGACCATTAAACATATGTGCTAGCGTGACCTGCACACAAGAATGCTGGATTGGAAGTAGGCGCCTGAGTTTTGCTAATATAAGCTACGAAATTTTAACACTTAACCATATGCTGGAATGTGAAGAGTTGCAATTGTTGTAACTTGTAACTTTGATGTTGCTGCCATTCAACTCTAATGAATTCATATCCAATTTTAGACCTTTTCATGCCTAGCATTGCTTATATAAAAGAGCGGGTTTAGCCTTTTTAGGGTAATGATTTTTCAAGACATGAATTTCCCACATTTTCCTTCCTTAAACCCCCGTCTTATGATACTGTTCAGGCACTCTTGCGGTTTGCTTAGGCAAGAACTTTGTGGCACTGTTGTAGCATTATTTCTCCAGGTCTCGGCCGTTGTATTCTGGGAAACAGACGTCTATTGTATTAGGGACAAATCTGTTTTAAGGACAGTGTATCTAACACATGCCTAGGGTCTTTGTTTCTTCCTCTGCACATTTCTGTTGTCCTGTTGTTTCTTACTTGTGTTTCAGATTCTGTTTTCTTGTTATTTCCTACTTGTGCTGTAGACTTTTTCTAACAAGAATCACATTTTTTGAATATATATTTTATATCAAGGTGTGCAAAAGGAGCATATTGTTGTTTTGAATTGTTATAGTTGTAGATAAATTTTTGCATAATATACTTTATTTTTATAAAATATCTTCCACATTATATAATTATTTTCAAAAATTTTAGTATTTTTATTTTAAGCAAGCATGTGAATTGTTGCCAAATCAGATCCTTATATATAAAATACAAAGAGAACAAGGGTTCTTACTTACGACAAACCTTGAAATCCTCTTTCAATATGCCGAATGTTTCAAGTTTCATTCGAACTCTAAATTGTCTTCCAATCTTTAAAAAATTAAATGATAGTAGGTAGAAATTGGAGCTTGCCCTATATAAGGGGAATATTTGATGGATAAAGTTCATGTAGGTTTTGAGTTAGGAATCGAGTTGGATTAACCCATTTGAATAGAGTTGAATTGTAAGTAATTTTTTTATAACAAATCTATATACAATTAAGAGATTTAAGTCGCTGGCACGTTTTCCCGCTCATCTTTTGGTTGCATAAATGAGGATATTTTGGTAATTTTACAAAATAATTCAAGGATTAATTGGTATTTTTACTGTATAAGTGAGGTATTTTGGGAAAAAATCTTTGCGGAAAATTTTATTTTGCCCACATGCGTGCGTGTAACACATGGCACTCATCTAGGCAACAAGTATGAGGTGCTTGTAGCCTAAATGTTTAGCACATATACACACATACATAATAACATATATGCGTATAGGCAAAATAAAATTCTTGGAATCTTCACATGGGGTCAATCTGGGAATTTGGGCAAAGTCCAATTATTTTATTTGGGAAAGTAGATTGGAATCCGAGACTTTTCTTCTTTCACGTTTGTCCTTTCCCGTTTCTTCTTTTTCGCATGGGGTTAATTTGGGATTTTGGGCAAAGTCCAATTATTCAATTTGGGAAGGTAGATTGGGATCCAAGACTTCTCTTCTTTCACGTTTCTGCTTTTCCGTTTCTTCTTTCCCCGATTATTTCTTGCTGTCAATTCTAATTATCTTTACCTATCGTTACATTGCTGCTGGGTTTACGATGCGTGATTTTCGGGATATCGATCAACTATTCTTCCATTCATTATAGTCATATATACGCGTTAGGGTTCTTCCGAATCAAGGTAAGTATGTTAAATCTTTGGTAAATTTGAAGCTATCCTTAATTGGTAGTGTCAATACGCAAATAGGTTTGGTAAACTAAGATTTCGGTCGACTTCTTTTATTTATCTATATAGATTATTATTTTTTTTTGGGTTTCTCCTTAATCACAAGAATAATTTTTTTAGGTTTCTACGTCTATAAATACCAGTCGCGAAATTGTGTGTAGCTGTGTGTAGTTTTTTTCGCCTCATATTCTATATTGATAGTTGAGTTGAATTTTATTTCTCTCTTTACCCATTTGTGAGGGCTCCGGTTAAAGTACTATTAAAGAACGTTGATCTACAATTGGACAATAAAGTTGTGCTATTAGTTAGAGTGATAAGGGAATGGGTAGTCCCAAGCAACAAAAATCTTGCTGAGCCATATAGATTGAGATGGTGCTAACGGATGAAAAAGTACGGCCTTTTTCATTTTTAATTTCTGTTTTTATATTTTTTCAGCTTTGGTAGGATTTTTGTGTAATGTGTTGTGCATGGAGTTTCTTTGATTCTATCCTTAAACCAACCATATATTTCTGTGTAGATATTTTTGAAATATCTTTAATAAGAATTAAAAATTGTGACACTGCGCTTTTTTTAGACTAAAAGAATGCAAGTTATTAGCATTGTTTCACCTATGTTCGTTTCCAACGTGCATCAATTTACGGCCATATAATATATCATGCTCGGGCATGTAATCACTCAAATTGATGACTGGGTAACAGAGTGTTGTTTCACATTAGTATTGCAGTGATCTATGAAGCACAAAGTCTTACACTTGAGTGGCGTATTTCTGTGATTTAACACTAATATCTTATAATATTTTAGAACTAACACATTTAAAAGTATTAATGGTGCCGGCCTTAATGATGGGTTGGCGAAGGTCTAATAAGAGTTCAAATGATAATTTCTTACTCCAACATTCCTTGCCGTTGCTATCATTTTCCATTGTCCACACTTGATATCTCTCATGATTAGATGTCAAGTTGTAAACAATCTTGCTACAATAGCAAAACTTCCTTTCCAATTCAATCCATAAATTAAAGTTTCATTTGATAAAACTTTAGGCGACTCGACTAGAATTATAGGTATTTCTTTATTTTTATAGCTTTTGCATGATTATCTATTCATCTCTATTTTTTACTATGTTAGATCAATTACATAGTAATAGTGTAATGGTGTACTCTTCTTTAGTGATTCCTCAAACAAACTGTCATAGTTAATCTCTATTTTTTATATTTTTTTACTGGTTATAGCTTTTGCATGTTTATCTATTAGTTTCTTTTTTTTTTTTACTATAAAAGATCAATTACATAGTAATAGTATAATTGTGTACGTTTCTCTAATGCTTGCTCAAGTATTCTGGTAGTGTTTTGATGTCATCTTGATTCTTTACTTCGTATTTTGGCTCCATCTGCTATGATACTTCTGTTCATTTGGTTTCTTTAATGATTATTTTATGAGTGTTTCTGTTATACAGAGTGTGCATATCCAAGCTACAATTGAGCATGCATATGTGTTAGATTTCAACGAAAAAATTAAAGAGCATGTTCTGCATGGAATGATGCATCTTGAGGTCAAGACCAACACTACTGATTACAAACCGGCTTCGCATAATTTCAGATTATTTTTCAAAGAAAACACAAAACTCAAGGAGCGTGATCTTTCATTAGAGCTACACTTTCCAAGGGATTTATACAGTCTGAAAACCTTTACGGAGATACTTAATATGCCAAGGAAGAATGGAGATGACTTATTTGGTAATTAGAATTTAATTTTTTCATTTATTATATTTAGTAGTCTGTTTCATAAACTGGTGGTCTGACTTTGTTAAGTTTCTTTTTCTTCTTTTATTATAGATACAATTGGAAGGCTTTACCTTGACACTGTTAAATTTTCTTTGCAACCCGATGGTTCTCCATGCACAGTGGAATTTCTACCGGAGGATTTGGAGTGTGTCAACTGATTAACACAATTATTAATATTTTGGTATTGAATTATTTCCCTGTTTACCCACTGTGTATAAATCTGATGTGCAATTCTTGTTTTTCCACAGCAAAAAACAGTTGTCATGTACGCTCTGAGGTGATTATGCTGAGGAACTGAGGAAGTACCACAACAATCCTTCTGCTGAGCCGTACATTATGCTCCTGCAATTGTGTAGGACAAAGATAGACTATGGTAAAGGTTCACTTATTAATTGCTGTTATTTTATTTATTTATGTATTCTGTAAAGTTTGAGAATATGACATTATTTATTTTAGGTGAACTCATTCTTGCCAACTCCATACACTACGAAGATTATCATTAATGAGCATATTAATGAAATTGAGGATTTCCGGAATAAGTATGATCTTCTTCCTCTTAATATAATTTTTATATTTTTCTAATCGTATTTGATTCCTATTAAAATAATCCCGCAACCATGTGTTCCCCAATTATTATTATTATTATTATTATTATTATTATTATTATTATTATTATTATTATTATTGTTATTGATGTCTATTTAATTTGTTTTCAGGTTGACATCCGCCTCACAGTCCTCATCTTCTGCCCAGTCCTCTGGTTACTTTATAGATCCTAAAGCGGTTAAGACAGTGGCTGAAATGCTTGCAATCACTAAGGTTTCCCTGCTTAACTTGTCTTTTCTCAAAAACTATTTTTATGATGTTGAGTTGTATTGCTATCAAATTGTGAAACAGTTACTTCAAACCTCCATTATTTTTTAGTTAGGCTAATTGTCTCATTAATGTAGAGATCATGCTGTTGGATTTTTGGTAAACTTACCAATGTTATCAATCGAAAGACTTGGTCCTATCTTGGCTATGTAAAAGAGTCATGCACTAACAAGGCTGTCCAGTACGGGGATAAGTACATTGCACTAAATGTAAGCAAGTATTTAGCATGGGTATTCACCGCTACATGGTAAGGGTTAATGTCAAGGATCGTACTGGGTCTGCTTCCTTGTGTTTGTGGGATTACGAGTGTCGCCAATTGCTACATAAAACAGTGGCACAACTAAGGGAAATTTTGTGCTTGGTATGAAATTATCCTTCCAAGCTTTATTAATTTGTTTGTTTTTTACTCATAAATTTTATCTTCTAATTTCGTTAAAAATAATTTGGTTTATCGGAAGAAGTGCTCAAAACGGCAGTCTCAAAGGAAATTGATGATTTTGTTGGTCTTCATCTTTTGTTTCGAGTTGACATTAATGATGAAGACTTTACAAAACATGAAAAAGTGTACTCGGTTAGGTGCCTCACACAGAATAGTGATCTAATTGATCATCTTCTTCACAAAGATGAGCCTGAACCGGAGGTGTGTATCTTATTGCACTTATTGATGTCCTGAGTATTGTATTATCATATCTTTTAATATCCTTAATTAATATTTGATTCTTTAATCAAGGAACCACATTCTGATTCTGATCTCGATTCATTTTTTGAGAAGCCGGACATGACTTCTTCAAATGTGAGTTTTATTTTTTTTTGTTTTTATATAAATGGAATTGTAGAGCAGTAATTAAAATATATATTCATTATTCAGTTTAGTATATATAGTAATATATTACCTTATTGTTCATTGTAGAATTTTGCAACCGTTATTGATAATGATGACGTTGAGGCTGGCACCCCAAGTGTGAAGAGAGCTTTGCCTATTGATCCTGATGGCCATGATGGAGGATCCTCAACTCAAAACTCTACTAGCAACGTGCGCAAAATTATCAAATCTGAAAAACCATAAATCTTTGAAGACAGGTCTTTTGGAGTAGAAACAATAGATTGAAAAACAATTTGGGCATTTAAATTTTGAATGTTTTTTATTTAGTTCATGTCATTTTATTGGGTTTTGACGGACATTGAGTTTCTATATTTAGAGGTTGATATTGATGTGAAGTTCGTTCCTATTCTACTTTAATGGTTTTAATGTTTGATATACATTTTTAATATTTAGATGATTATTTTCATTAATATTATTTGTTGTTTCGTATTATATAAGTTCATGATTGTCTTGGATTATATATGTGTATGTTAGAGTATGTTGGGTTATACTTCACTTTGTTGAGTTTATTGAAATCCTTTTGTGTACTTCCTTTTTTATTGATTGACTGCTTTTTGGATTTATTACTTTAGAATTATAATGTAGATAGGGTTAAATTTGCGTTCAGCAAAAACTTTCTATCCCTCCAACTTGAAGTAGCATCTTTTGCATGGCTGTTTCTCAAAGCTGACAAGGCTGTTTCTTAGAAACAAAAGGATCTTCACAAAGCATTATTCTATTCCAAGCCTTACCCCCAGCCAAATTCATAAAGTTGGCTAATTTTACTTTGGTAATTTCTGTTGTCATATATAGATTGATTAGCCCTTATTTTCCTCCACTTCTTTTATCATGTAAATATGTTAGCTCCTTGGGGTCCATCTGATCATATATAAATTGGTGTTACAGTATAGTTATGTCTAATTCCATATGAATAAATCCATGAATATTCAGTTTGTATCTGTTGTCACATGGGTAAAATTTGAACCCTTAATTTTATAGTGAGTGGGTAATATTTCTTTTTTAACACATGGATACTCTCCACTGAAATTTTACACCTCAAATCAAGTGAAATGGGAAAATTGTGTTCCTTATTAGTAAGCTGTGCTCCTTAGATCGCACCAGAAATGGGAAAAATTGGTGTTAAGCCCGCCTTTCGGCTACTGTTCCTCCTGTCTGAGCTGAAATTACTGTTTCTTGGCTTCAACAAATGGGCAGAAGCACATTTCTACCTCTTCTCCACTTTCTTCACAGAAGCATCTCATTAAGAGAGGCTATGAGGTGGCTGTATGAAGAGGCTTACGCCAACATCATTTTTGAAGTGGACGCTAGGGGCGGAGGCCTAATAGGCCTAGTGCGGTCCATGGACAGATGAACTGGCTAGCAACCCCAGTAAAATTTGGGCTTAGACCCCACCGGCTCAAAAAAATTTAAGTCTGGTCCGTCTAATTTTCTTAGGCCAAGTAAGCAAGTTTTGAAAAAGATAACGGGCCTGATCGAAAATATAAAAATTTAGCCCAATATATTATCCAAATCCAATCTATTATTTATTTTTAAAGCATTGCATAACATCCAAACTAAAAGCCCAATTAAATTACCGAAAAACTAAAACCAACTCTCACCAAGCAAAACAACGTTCTACTCACTCATCTGCTGGCTGCTGCTTCCCGTTCCCGACTCCCAAATCCCAAATGGCCAAATGCTGCTTCCCGACCGCCGACCGCCTGTGCTTGGACGCGGCCGCCCGCCCGTGCCTGGACGCTGTGCAGCCGTGTTGCTATTGCGGCCTTCTGCTACAATAACTGCGACCGTGACTCCGTGAGAGCTCGGCTTCTTCAGTTCAGTTCATCAGTTGGGGTTTGAGCGTAATTTCAACTTTTCAAGTATGTTATATAGAAAGCTAAATCCTCTTATAGTCTTATATTACATCAAGATTTTATTGTAGTTTTTATTTTTTAAGTTTTGTCCAATTTGATTCAAGATTTGTGGGTGTTTTTAGTTTATAATTTATAAATTATAATTTGTGGGGTTTTGTCAATTCAAGATTTGTTTGGCTTACTGAAAAATCATTTTCTTGAATATTGCTGCAATCTAACGGTTTGCATAACCCGAAATTTGACAATTTCATGTGTCCATTTCTATCAAGAAGCAAGTTATCAAGCTTGATATCTCTGCAAATACAAGAATAATCAAATAAACAAATGATACCAGGATTACCTCTAGTACTATTCCAGCAAATGAGTAGAAAATTAGAACCAACCTATGAATATAATTATGTTTGTGAATACATTTAGGGCCTATTTGTTTGGCTTATTTGTTTAGCTTATTGTTTAGTTTAGTTAGAACTTATAAGTAAGTTAGTTATTATTGAATTGAAATTGTTGATTTGTTGTTATAAATTATATGATTTAGGTGAAATTGTTGATTTGTTGTTATAAATTATATGATTTAGGGCTTATTTGTTTAGCTTATTGTTTAGTTTAGTTAGAACTTAGAAGTAAGTTAGTTATTACTGAATTGAAATTGTTGATCTGTTGTTATAAATTATATGATTTAGGTGAAATTG